>NBAZ01000050.1:0-53996 GCA_002794735.1 Pyrrhoderma lamaoense
AACGGGTTGGCTTAATGTAAAACATCCTAATGCGGAAGATAAACAATACATAGAACCCCCTACTCGTACTGGGGATCTGAAGCTAATGACATCTAGAGAAGAGACCCTAAAAGAATTATACCCTCACCTCCGTTTGGTTTCTAACTTATTCTCACCTCTTAACATAAAAAGCAACATCTCGGAATTTACTATTTAAAGGAGCCCATCAATGACTCAAGATTCTATCAACTCGCTCTACTCACTGTCTTTGCCATCTATATCACTCAACTACTACTGCTACTACTGCTATTCTACTACTACATCATGTCCTTCCTACACACCTTTAACATTATCTCCTCCTACATTGCCGCTTACCTTCTCCACTTACTCCATCCTCGCACTACCAAGTCGAATATGTTGGTATTACGATCAGTACGATGTGTCGAACGATTAATCTGTCATTGCGGACATGATAATCATTGGAACGAGTGTTCAGTCGAGGATTGTAGCTGTGGTAGAACTTGTGGGTGTAATGAATGGGGCTGTAAGAATGCGATCCATGGTCAAACCGTCCTTTAGATGACTATGAGGTTAAATGCTGGGTGGTAGAAGAAACAGAGTCCACTAGTGAGCTTATTGACGAAGCTCCTGACCCTCGAATTGCTGACTTGTTGGACCTAATAGACAGCATAGAGGAAGGGTTTGCAGCAGATGACGATGATGAGTATGATGGTGATGTCGAGCCTCCAAGACCTTTACCCTTTTATAAACTATATTAGGGTTGGCAAGCTTGATGATGATGATGATGATGATGGCAACTAACGCCTGATTCAGTTCTTGTTAGAGAAGAATTTGATGATGACTCTTCTTTAATCTCCCTTCTTAAATTGTTTATTCTGTTATCTTTATTTTTTCTTTCTTTCTTTCTTTCTTCTCTCTAATTCTTTTTGGACTGTCTCGCTTTTTCTCTTCTCTTCTAGCTTCATGTAAAAAGGGATTGACATGTCTCTTTATTTATTTAAAGTTTTTCTTCTCCAACGTTGGGTCCGACACGTATGCAGGACTAATCATGTATTTATAGGGTTGACTTGCCCTCGATTTTACATGTATAGAGGCTTATTTATTCTTGAAGGTCCAGTAGTCGGCCATTAACTTAAATGGACGCTTACTGGGGTTTCAAAGATAACGGAAAGCCAAAGCAGTATATCTTCGGATATGTACTAGCTATGACTAACTTATATTGCTACAGCAGTGGATGTGGAAACATCACACGCTTAAGCAATTAAGAAAGTCGAGATATTAAGTTGTTGATCCTCCTGTACCATCTTTTATAAGATAGGTCAAGAAGTCGACAAGTTAATACAAACCTAAGTCTAATCCTTAAGGGATGTAATGACAAAGGTTAAACTAGACTTCGTTAATCTGAGCATTGGGTCCAGTGACAAATTGGAACTAAAGCTTAGATAATTGGAAAGTCGAAACTATTGTATTGTCTGACTCTTCTTATAATGTTAAGATAGAGAAAGAGTGCAATAGGACGACGTATATTTATGTCTAATCCTTAAGGGATGTAATGACAATAGCATACTAATGGTTATATGTCATAAAGTGATCTATATTAGATGCACTTTTGGGACGTATAATGAACTATCATAATCTTTTTGTCCAGCTTAGAAATAAGTGGCATAAGATATGATAAAGTTGGACGAAGCTAATCTATGCTTACAAGTCTAACTTATAGATAGCTTTATCGATATAGTTCTAACTAATAGAAGTGTATAGTCATATTTATATGAAGTCTACACAATGGGTGAGAGAGGTTGAGAGTAATTAACTCGAAAATTCTTAAAACCCACTTGGACATTTACAGATGTTGAAGCAAAGGCTTTATAATACCATGGGAGTGGACATTGGTTACTTAAACTCGTCTACTTAATGTGTATTTATGCGAAAAGACTAATGTTATCTGGAAAGAAGGAGATTATATCTTAATTCTTCACTCATAACATTCTCTATTTGGATCTAACGAGACGAAGCAGTTCCCACAATTGTTATGGCTAACTTAAACTATTTGTTAAACCAAGACATACTTTTGTTGTATGTTGGACAGCCTTATAGGTTGTTAAACATATTTAACAAAATAATTGTTAAAAGTTTGATAAATTAGGCCTTATTTTCGATAAAAACTTTGTTTTCACCGGAAAATGAAGTCTTGGGAGGGCAGTTTGTTAGGATTTCCAAACTTTAGGCTTACCAATAACGATTATAAAGCGCTTACATCATGTCTAATAACGAAGTCACACGAGGCTCATCAACTAGCCGGGACAGACCCCAGAACATATGCCATACCTGTTATAGAACAATACAGGAAATGGAAGAGATATGTAACAATATGGCCATACGAATAACTAAGGCCTTAATCAAGAACCAGAAGGAAGATTGGAGGTACTACAATAATTACGGATGGTTTGATATGCATACAAACAACTATCCGTACGATACCACCTTGCATAACATAACAAGGGTACAGAACCACCTTTGGTTAGAAGAACCATTCAAAGGCATATACCCCGATCAACCTGAATTACAGGTTCGCTCCGAAGCAATGCTAGATGCTAGAAACCATGGAGAACCAATCCTAGTAGCATCCTCAATATGTGTTATACTACACAAGCAAGCTTCAGATGAAATCAAGGAAGCAATTCGTATATCTGTAATCAGAGCTACAGACGAAAGCTTTGCACTACGAGGACCAGGCATAATGACTATAGATGAACAGGAGACAACTCACTTTGCAATGCGAATGCACACACTGTGGAGAGGAATGATACATGAAACATATAACAAAGCTCCTCGTCCAGGATTCGAGAGAGTAGATTGGATCACTCTTAACAGAGCTCAACCAGTAACACCTCCAGTAATACCACAGCGAGAAAGTCCTCCATTACCAGTCATGCCTCATAGGGAACGCCCTATACTACCACACATCAATACTATTCTCCCAAGAGAGGAATGGGACAGAAACAATCCATCAGCCCATGCTAGAACAAGCATTGCGTCAGACCATCCACAGTTTGAATGGCGGACTAGCCATTCCTCTTAGCAAGCCCGAGGCTGGGCTAAGAAGATATTCCCACGCTGGGAGTAGACGCGCCGGTCGAATAAATTCTCACGATACGAATACGGTAATTCACGAGTCAGGTGATTGTAATAATGGACGCGGCAACAGAAACAGTTATAAACAATATAACAAGCTTAATGCTTTTAGATGAAGGACGAATTTGACATTTTAACTAGTGCCACAAATTGCTGGAGATATGGATACGGTGCCACAAACAATGGTGCCACAATGGTGCCACACTAAGTGCCACATCGGTGCCACACTAAGTGCCACAAATTAGATATAATAATAGTATTTCTTGTTGATTAAACGGGTAGTTAGTTCACATGTAGTAGATGTATATAAGGAGGTCGATTTTGACCAAGATCTCCTCATTGAAATCAATCTTGTCACAAACCCAAAGACAGCTAATCTGTCTACATCTGATACATCACTATCATCTGTCAAAATATTTGGCCTACAAATCGTTTCTGTTTTGAACACTGTGATACTAAGTACAAGGGCATCTTATATAAGTACGCTTAGTCGTATTATCCCCTTGCTTATACAAGCAGATCAATACAGATCCTAACACAGTCATGCCCAACATTGCATTGTATGCCCGGAACGCTCTCTAGAAGAGATGCAGAAACCATGTGACCACATCACGTGTGTTAATTGCTTAGATCCACACCCAGCTGACTCCCCGGAGTGTCCCTTATGGGGAAAATATACTCTACCTCCTGCCATGCGTGCTAAATTCTTATCCTTCCACTCCACTCGTCAACTAGACGAGTACCGGAAAGTGGATGAAGTGATGTCAGTCCATGAAGATCATCATGAATCCTAAACCCTCAGTTATTTCCATCACGCAGGCCAATATTGCAAAAAATAACCTGCGTATGCACACCATCCTTAATTCTTTCAATTCAGATTTCATTCTTTTTCAAGAATCTCCTTTCTTTCCAATCCGCACTTTACCTTCCACTGTCTCTGCAGTCGGTACCCAGATATGGGATACTGTCAAACACCCCCAATGGGACATCCTCACCCCAAGCTTCCACTCCCACTACTACCCTCGGGTGTGCATTGCTGTTAACAAGCAGTTTACAGGCACTGTTGCAGTTAATCAATTCTTTCGCAGCCCAGATCTTATTTCTATTCAAATCTCTTTTCACAACCTAACTTTCTCTATTATCAATGCATACTTTTCCCCGGGGCAACCACCTATCTCAGCCTTTCATGAGCTGACTCAATGGGAACCCCCTAACTCTCCACTCTTCCTCTTCGGGGATTTTAACCTCATACACGACAACTGGTCCACCAGCCAGCACAGACAGTCACACCACTCTAACCAGTTTGCCAATTGGCTACAACTGAATCATTTTTCCTTGATAAACCCCCTTGACTCCGAGACACGACAAGACCCTGTCTCCAGAAAGCTCTCTTCTATTGATTTGTCCTTTGCTAACACAGATGCACGTGATCTCCTTTCAAATGCATCTTGGGATAAACAATTTATACCCTTTATCTCTTCTGATCATGCAACTATTTCCATTTCCCTCACTTTCCAAGCCCCACTGTTACCCAGTTCCACATCTTTCGATCCTTTTTTCTTTCAGTTCTCTTCAGAGGACCAAGCTCTGTTCTCCTCCATATTTAACGAACATTGGCCAAGTGTCACCTATGCGCACGTTTCAGGTGTTCAAGACATTGAAACCAATGCAATTAACTTATTTAATGTTTTTTCCCTTACTCACTCTGCTTTTCGTGCTAACAAAGAAAATGGGAGCAAACACAACTCCCATAAAAAACGTACCTTCTCGAGATGGTGGGACAGTGAATGCAAAGACTTGCTCAAGGCAGTCCGCGCAGCCTCTGACCCGCTGGACAAGATACAACTTGGAAAAAAATTTAAAAGCTTACTTAAAGAAAAAAAATCAGCCTTTTTCATTTCCATTCTAGAGAACACCAAAACAGACAACCCATGGGAAGTCCGCAAGTGGGTAACCAAGCCCAGACGCAAACCCTTCCCCACCATCATCTTCAACAATTCTCCAGCCTCTACCCCTGACCTTTTGTCCCAGGGGTTCTTCTCCACCTTCTTTAACCCGCCCTTAATCGGGCCTCCACAAGCTCCTCATTCCACCACTGCTCAACCCTCCTCATCATTCGTTATTCCAGAGTCTGCTGTTGTAGAAGCCTTGCGAACGACTTCAAACCTCTCCCAGCCTGGTCAATCTCGCATTGGCTATCTACAAATCAAGTGGACCATTCCTACTATCCTCCCTTCCTCACCTCACTATATAATGATTGTCTCGCCTGGTCATACCACCCGAAATGCTGGAAATCCAGCACCGTCGTCATGATTCCTAAACCGGGTAAAACAAATATGGACCTACCCAGATCATATCGCCCAATCTGTCTTATTGAATGTTTCTCGAAAATCCTCGAAAAAATTGTTACTAAATTCTTATATTCCTTTTCCTCTCAACATCACATTATCCCTTGCTCTCAGTTTGCAGGTAAACCCATGTCCTCCACGCTAGATGCCGCTGTCACACTAGATCATCTTGTCACTCGATCATGGGCAAAAAAACGCATCCCAGGGTTTCTCACACTTGATATCCAGGGTTTCTTTGACTCTATTGACCACCATATCCTCATCTCGTTACTCTTATATTATAGAATCCCTTCTTCAATTGTTTTTTGGATTCAATCTTTTCTCTCTTCTCGTTCAGTTCAATTCCGTTTTGACTCCTTCCAATCTACTCCCTTTCCCATCGGGGACATTGGGGTCCCTCAGGGCTCCCCACTCTCTCCCGTTCTATCTGTTCTTTTCACTTCTAAATTACTCAAACACCTTGAATCTTTCAACTCATCCTTCCTATCCTATATCGATGATTTTGGAATCTTTTCTGATGGAGCCTCTTTTCACGAGCTAAACTCCAATCTCCAGAAAGCCTTCCTGGAGGTCACCGTCGAACTTTCCACCCACAAACTCCGCATTGATCTAAAGAAAACTGAACTATTATACTTCTACCGTGGTTCAGACCCCTACCCCTCACAGCTTACACTCCTCAACACTGACAAGTCACCATTTACTGTCCCAAACACCGTAACCCTACGCTGGCTTGGATTTTATTTTGACCGAAAGCTGTCTTATAAGCAGCACGTCACCAATATGGCCAACAAAGGGGCGGGAGCAATTGGAGCCCTCAAATCCCTTGCTTCAACATGCAAAGGTCTCAGCTTTGAAGTTCTTCGTCTACTCTATAAAACCTGCATCGTCCCAATACTCACTTATGGATGTATTCTGTGGTGTAACCGTCGAGGCAATCTTACTTTACATCGCCTACTCCAAAACACACAAAACCAAGGCATCCGTCTTGTGACAGGGTGCTTTAGAACCACTCCCATCCCCTTTATGCACAACGTCTCCTCTATCCCCCCTATTAGTACGATCACCTCTTCTCTATACAAGTCTTACACACTTAGACTAGCCAACCTTCCTAAAACTTTCTTTCCACGCCTTTTGTCTATCAACAATGAAGGGCATATACCCTCAATTGCCTCGGACATGTTCACAAAAATTAAACCCAACACACAATCACTCGCTCTTTTCAACTTCTCTATTCTTGACCAGCCCCTGGTAGCCAAATGGGGTTCTCGCTGCTCCATAACACCAATGTCACCTCTCTCTAAAGAAGCCAGAACCCGCTTTGCATCAACAGTGAATCAACAGCTGGTTAACATGAAACCAAATCAAATCTTCATATTCACAGATGCATCTCAAAAACCAGATTTGCCGGTATACTGCTCCTTTGTAATCTACTATCAATCACAGATCACCCACTCCCGGAAATGGTGCATTGGTTCTCAGGCAACGGTTAGCGATGGTGAATTGGCCGCCCTCACTAAAGCACTATCATACATCACGTCCACAGCGAGTGACCTGTCTCGCAAACACATTACCGACGTCCGCCTGTTTTCGGACTCGGCATCTGCCATTAGCATCATCAACACACAACCATCATACAAGTGCTCAGTTGAATTCGCTACGATTTACACACGAGCCAACTCCTTCTTACAACGCTCCACTCGTAACCAATTATCCTTCATGTGGATCCCGGGTCACTCCCGGATCATTGGCAATGAACAAGCACATGCCTTAGCCAGTGCAGGTTCTGGCCAGCATAATTTCTTTATTCGCTCCATTTTTCTTTCATATATTAAAAAACAAATCAAAGTAGACAAAGTCAGAGCTTTTCAGGAGGCAGTTGATGACCCTTTCCCATTTCTTTCTTCTACTAAATCTTCGTCTTCTCCTTCCCATTTCTCCAGTTCACATTATCATTCTCCTTCTTACGTTTCTCTCAATATTCACAAAGAGTACAAACCCCTTATTAAATCACGTAACCTTTTCTCCCGCTTTCTTCACTTTGCCAGCGGTCATGGGTTCTTTGGCTCATACTACAAAAAGTTCAACATTCAGGACAAAACCATCCAGTGCCCCTGTAATGGAGGCATCATCTCTCCCAGACACTTTCTTTTTAAATGCAACTTCACTTTTGAAGCTCGCGCTGAGTCTATCTCTGTTTATAAGGATAACTCGCGGGACTTCGTCCTTAAAAACCTTTTTATTAACAAATCTGGGATCGAGGCTTTGACAAAGTTTCTAACTCTGTCACAAGCAGGTTTCCCCTTCTTCATTCCAAGTGTCGGCGTCTCTTCAGGGAGCACATAGATTTATCCATGTACCAGCTGCCAGTTTCGGACCCCTCTGACCGCGAGCTTCTTCTTACTTTCATTCCATTCAACATTAACCCACGCTCTATTTTATTTGAGACTCTTCATGTATTCAAATAGTACACATGTACTCGTCCACTAGACCCAACTGACGGACGTTAAATATACTGATGATAAAAAAAAAAAAAAGGCGGGGAGATCAACAAATGTTATGTAATACATTTTTTTCACTTAAGCAGCATAGCATACATCTACATATCAGGTTATCTATCACCTTTTGACCCCTAAACGGCAATTTTCGTGGCTTCTCAAAAATAGTATAAAGCCCTCAGCATGCCAAAGAATGTATATGTGCACTCATACAGAAAAGTCCAGTTCCTTGATACAAGAAGGGCTTGACATTCCTTACAGCATTTCTCACGCCTCGGGGGAAGAGTGAAGCTGCTTTATTTCTCTTACAAGGCTGCTAGACTTGGATGTGGATGTACACCCGTATAGTACAAATAAACATCGATGGTCAGTATGAGTACCAACATACTACAGCCGGATATAGTATAGAATATTAATACAAGATACAAGATTGACGGAGTCAAATTGGAAATGCATCTCGAGCAGGACTTCCTGGATCGGAAGTGTTGATCGTAGTCTCTATTCCTGACCTACATGTCCATGTTACAAATGCGAGGGATACGAAAGCTCCTCATTCTGGATTGGAGCTCAGAGTAAGCTGTTTGGCAACGATGAAATTTGTAAAATAGTGAATACTCCTTTACAAAACACAAGGAAATCAACCCTATCTTATTACTATTTCTTAGCAAAGTGTCTAGGGAAATCTCAGTATATAGATTCTTCTAAGGCCGATGGAAGAACTCTTTACGTAGTACATGCAATCTAATGGCTGCTATAAGTACCCCCTTTTTGGTTTGTTTTCTCGCTAGCCTAGTAGTAAGTACTCTCGGGACATTCAGATTCTTCACAGTCATCTACTGCGAGAAAAAACACAGATATATGTATAGAAAGCATCGATACATCTTCGATACAGCACACATATAAATAATAAGAGTGATATAATACTATTCCTCAGCAATGTAGCTGATCACTGTTACTAGCTACTAGAAAAAGTAAATTATCGAAAATAAATAGGCACCTTCGGATAAATGGAGCCTCGTTCTGTAGTAAAACTCCATTGCCATTCCTGAAGTAGCTCTGACATATACCACAGGGGTTTCTCATTCTCATCTTTCCCTAGTATTCTACGTAGCCTACTGATATCATCAACTGCCGGTACTAGTCTATCCAAGTAGAAATAGTTCATTCGGATCGTTATTATGAAAGTATTGTCTCTGTCGCCCGACTCGCTTATATACACTTCTTTTCGTTTTTCCATGTGATACTTCAGTACCTAAGTATCAAAGTAGTTATATTATCTTATATCAAGAGCGAAGCCAGCACTTACTTCCCTTATCATAAATAAAACCATACCTATCTGTGAAGAGACAATCCTGATTTGTACGGTTTTTGATATCCATACCGATAATGGCCGCCACTAAACTGGCGGTATATAGTGTTAGGTCCTCAACGTCACACACCAAAAGGAATTTTGGAAGATTATACTTCTATAATACTCCTGCCACTGATGTATACTTGTATATCAGGTTACTTTTTCCAGCGATAGCTGGGTCTCACGAGATCAGAGATTTACTCTATCACAAGCTAGATATAGATAGAGAAGCTATATAAAATAAACTGAGTGTATCTATACACTAAGCAATAGCATATATATATATTTATTGGTCTACTTGACCAGCCATGTAGAGAACTTATTGATGGATACTGTTGTGATTACAGTAGAAACAGTAAAAAATTGAGCAGTTATAATAGCGTACCAAACGCACAGTTACCCGCATACAATTCAACCTTTTGACCTGATAATAGCCTAGTAAGTTACCACTCAGTTAGTACTCCGGGACTTGTCAGCTTGTGTTGTTCGTTATCAGACTTGAATGAAGATTCCAGAAAGAGTCATACTCTTACAGTACGCCCATCTCTGATCGAAACACTTCTTTAGTCATATTACAGACCCACAAAATCAGTAATGTGCTCTATACCGAGTCAGATCATACAGAAGGGTGATGAAATGAGCTGCACATGCTTGCAACTTGAAAGCCAATCAATATGACTGCTCTAATTACCACATGATCAGGCCAACCAAGTAAACACACCATATAAATTTAATATGATTGCAACAGAACCAGTAAAAAACTGATATAAAACCATAATCTTGTATTAAACGCACTACTGCCCTTACTCCTTAATGGCAATATTTATTTGAGGAGCTTCCCCCCATAATCAACAATGACGATATCGAAGTCCTGAGATTATATTAAACTCTACTTCTGTGCGCTCCTGTATGCTTGTGTGGTCTCATACCTGCTGAGGAGATAGATGGAGCAGCAAGTATAGACTACTGATGGTATAGGTTATTATATTGCCACTCTGCATATCTGCACCTTCATTGACCTTAATTTTGGTATTCCTCATATTTAGAAAATGCGACTTTCGAGAATACACAAGAATATTTGGACACAGAGAAGACCAAAGATGGATGTCCCGCTGAAGAAAAGATTCAATGGAGTTAATCGTAGATGCAGTAATATTTTTTGCACTATAGAGTTCAACATCTCAATATATCTCGGTTGACATCAATGACCGCTAGTATACAATAGCGTACGTAGAAAGAAGAATACATCATGGATCCAGATGGTTCCTCATAATACAAGACTTCCGATTTTCATCCCAGGTTCTCTCAGTGGGGAGCAATCCTATGTACCATAGAGGCTTCTCACTCGGATCTCTACCCAGTACTTCACGTAGCTTGGCGATATCACTCTCCGTCGGATCCATTCCAGTAGGGGATTCATAGTTCGTGCGAATCGTAATCACCCAAGGCCCATATTCATCTTCATCGTTGTAATCGAAGATCTCGCGCATGAACACTTTGAACGATTGAATTCCGCTTTTCTCTTGGAGGAGGTCTGGAATTGATGTTAAAGCACTATAAGTACAAAGTCCTTTTGAACCGTCATCATTTGGCATTATACTCCAGTTATCCAGGTCGTTGGCCTCCGAAAAGTCGATGGCCCACTTCGTCAAAACTTTGAAACCATAGTAGAATACTGGAGGTTTGGGATTGCGTTCACTAGAGTACATAAGGAAGTCTGGAAGGGTTTCTATCGGTATCATTCCGATGGCTTTTTCAGGATCCTGAGGAAACGATTAGACCACTTAATGCACAATGATCCAGTGAGAAGACCAGAAGCGACTTACAAAAAGTAGCCCGATATGCTTATTCCCCGGCTTATTGTACCTTTTGGGAAGAAAGCAAACAAATTCGCTATCAGTGCATGTTATATTCCACTTGGGAGGCATCTTAGGACTTGTTCGTATGGCTTTGATCACAATACCCAATGCAAAAGACAGTTTATATAGTTAGTGAGTTGAATAGCACGTGTCTCAAACTCTAAACGTGACGACTGATCAGTAGATAAGTATATTACACATGTACATGTGCATATGAAATTCATTATATTGTATCTCTCGCAAGGCCTATATCAATCTAAGATCATGACATGCTAAGTGCAGATAGAAAACCTCCCAGAATAAAGCAAAAATTAAAGTACTAGGTGAGTGGTGAAATTTCTCTAAAATTCGACAAACATATCGGTATAGCGAATAGTCCTATTCTCCTAACAGATCCAGAGTCCTGCAGTAATTTGAGAGTTTATACTACACTAGAGATTATAGCTCAGATATGACAGCACTCAAGAAAAGGAGTCCACTCCTTTTGCACAAGAACATCTCGACACGGAGTTCCTACTAGTGTATCTCACGATTTGGGTACGGAGGGTTTCTGCTTTACTTCTTTTAAAAAACTGTTGGACTTGGATGTACATGTACACCCTAGGGACACAAAGAGAGATCTATAATCAATATAAGAAATAGAGCGTCGACATATTTTGGTAGTTGCTCAGGGTGTTAATATCTCACAATAGAACTATATCATTATCTCATATTATCACTGTTCCTTAGTAAAGTACCAAGGAAACTCTTAGGGTATAGATTTTTCATAGGCCAGAAAATGTCTCCCCTCATAATATATGTAAGTTGTTGACCACTATCAGTAAACCGTTATGCTACAGATATTCAAACGCTGTCAAGCAGTAACAATCTCTCCCGACGATGAGATTCTTTACTACCATCACTACAGAGAAACCAACGCACATATGTGAGTAAATATCCTCGAGCCGACCTTACTAGTTCAAAGGGATTCATGTACTATTATTTAGCAAACAAATTATTAACAAGCACTAAAAAAATTCTAGGCATAATCAAGATAAGATTCCGGATAAACAGATCCTCTTTCATCACTAAAATTCCAATGCATCTCCAGTAACCCCGACGCCATATACCATAAGGGCTTCTCATTCACGTCTTTCCCTAGTATATTACGTAGTTTTTTAATATCAGCATACTCCGGTACTAGTCCATCCTTATAGAAGTAGTTCGTTCGGATTGTTATTATGTACCCATTGCCTCCGTCTACATATGTCAGAATCTTGCGCAAAAATAATGTGAATGACTTGATTCCGGTTTTTTTCTGAAGAAACTCTGGGATCAGAGTTTTCACATGATACGAGCTTAGTTCTCTAGTCTCTGAGGTGTCAATTTCTTGAGGCCACCAGATTTCCAGCTTCTCCTTGTTACCAAGATCGATTATCCATTGCTCCGAGACTGGAAATCCATAGTAAAATACCGGGGGTTGAGGTAAGGTCTCCTCAGAGAACATGAGAATCTGCGGTAAATCCTCGAATGGGCCTATTTTGCAGGCGGCTTGCGGATCCTGTAGGAAAATGTCATATAGTATTTCACTGAAAATATAGATCACATACTGCAGGTTCTAGGATGTAAGCTTTGCGCCTTTGTCTCTCTGTAAGAGCTGAGTAAGCCTTTATATCTGGTGCAAAGCATTCGAGCTCCTTGGGGAACTCTTCGGGCTGGATTACTCTCTTCGACATGTTGAGGGTGTTGCATAGAGTGATCCAACGTGGTCCGACTCGCTTATATAGACTTCTATTCGTTGTTCCACGTGATACTTCAATACGAACTTCATGTTTCAGGACCTAAGTATCAATTCAATTCTTTTATCACACGAAAAGAGCTTAAAATAGATTAACACATTTCTTTATTGTCTAATAGCGGGGCATTCTATTCGTGGAGAGACAATACTACTTCGTACACTAGATGAAATCTATGCTTTGATAAAGGGCGACACTACGCTCTATTAGCAGTATATAGTGTATAGTCCTGAACGTCAAGCCACAAGAAACTTTTCAAGGGATTCAATTATATGCTTTTATAACAAGCATACTGTTGGTTCTCAGCTGTTAAGTAGGTTACTTTCGTCAGCGATAGTACGGTCTCATGAGATCAGAGTTTTCCACTATTTGGAGCCAGATGGCAGAGAAGTCTTTTGAGGTAAACTGAATGTATCCATACGTATGAATACTGATAGTTTCGTGACCATATAGCGAGGCCGGCCAAGTAGAGATCCACTATATGCACCACTACCCTTACTTCTTATCAGAATCTGATTCTATATGCATTAGTGATATGTTAAGAAGTACTTATACTCATATCTATATATCTATAATGGTTTCACCCATAGATAATACTCACTGACTCGAGACACTAGATCATTGTTACTATGCGCTCTGTGTAAGCACTTATATACCTACTCTCCTAACAGATACGGGGTCCTGTAGTAGCTTGAGAGATGACACTACACTAGTATGATAAGATTTAAGAAAGAGACTATTTCTTTCGTCCAAGAAAAGCTCAACATTAGCAGTCTTGGTAGAAGAGTGAAGCCGCTTTATCTCTCAAATCAAGAAAGTCAAATATTGATTCAAGTAATAGAGCACCGACACTTTGGGGTTGCTACTAAAAAGCGCTATCTACATCTCCATGCTACCAGTGCGGGGTAAGCAGTGTTTTATACACCTCGAATTAGAGCCTAGGATAAGAAACTTCACCTCGATGAAGATAAGCAAGTACCCGATATTGGTGTTATCTCTATCTTATTACTATTCCTCATCAAAATATCTAGGAAAGTTGTAGGGTATAGTTTCTCCTAAGGCCTGAGAATATTTTCTCCTCGTAATCTATGCAGGCTGATAGATACTATAAGTAAATCATTTTGACACCGACGTTTTTTTCTCTGCCAAGCAGTGACGGTATCTACGGACATTAAGATTCTTTACCACAATTACTACAGAGAAATCCAACGCGCATGTGTGAATTAATGGCCTCGAGCCAGCATTATTATATCAGCTCAAAAGGGATTTATTCTTCAAAAAAACAATTGCTAACAAGCACTATAAAAGTCTAGTCATAATCAAGATTATACTTCGGATATACAGATCCTCGTCCGGTACCAAAACTCCATTGTATCTCCCGTAATAACGATCCCATATACTATAAAGGCATCTCATTCTCATCTTTCTTTAGTATATCCCGTAGCTTGTCAATATCATCACCCGTACTATTCCATTCAGATAGTTATAGCTCTTTTGGATTGTTATTCTGAACCCCTTGTCTTCGTCCCCAAAAGGTTGTGTTTTGCGCGAGAACAATGTGAATGACTTGATTCCGGATCTTTTTATAAATAAAACTCGTAGCCAAAGTCTTTATGTGATACAAGCCTACTTCTCTAGTCTCTGAGGTGTCACTTTCTTGAGATGCCCCCAGACTGCCAGCTTCTCCTCGATACCAAGATCGAGTGCCCATTGCCCGATACTTGAAACCCAATGCAAATTACAAGGGGTCAAGGTAAGGTCTCAGAGTATATGAGAAGCTGCGGTATCACCTCGAATGATCCTGTTTTGCAGGCAGCTTGGAGATCCTGTAGGATTGAACATGTCAGATATTGTCTTACCAGTTCTATAACTCACACATACTACAGGACACAGGAAGATATGTTTATGCTTTTGAGCCTCTGTACGAGCTAAGTATTTCTTAGTAATTATTGTAGATTATCGTATCTACATCGATCCAGTGAGAAGACTAGAAACAAGTTACAATATGAAATTCTGAAAACTTGGCTTTAGGTCATGGTTGGACCTCTCAATCGTATTCGGTAGCGAGGACTTGGGTTTTCGAGCTCGACAGAAGCTATAGCTTCAGATAAAAGCGTATATTTCTCGGCCCTCCCGGACGATTTGCAGTACAGTCAGTCGGAGTGTTCCAGACTCGTCCGGGCAGCCTTGACGAAGATGAGTAGTAGATCTAGAGTACAGGAGGACTACTTCGGAGGGGGGGGACGACCTCAAGCTTGGAGGCTTATATATCGGGGCACGAATTAAAGATCGATAATATGAAGTGTATGGTTCTCAGGGGCTATATGCCACTGGACGAAAGATTTAAGCTATCAGAAACGAGGGGGAGGAGGGGCATATAAACGAGCACTCTCCTCGAGTAATAGTAGAAAGTGAAGCTAAGTAGTAGGGGAAATGGACCAGAAATGCTACCGAGAGTAAGGAAATATGGCAGTAATGGACTCTCCGGGAGACTTACAAAGTACATTATAAATGCACTACGACCGGTTATCTATTAAGCTGGTCCTACAATCCAATATGTTGCTCTTCTTGCCTAGTAGGTTGTTTCGGAAGAAAACAGACATACTCGCTCTAAAAACGTGATACATCCTAATTGGATCTCATATTTAGACACGTTTGTATGCTTAAAATGCCAGTTTCTGACGCAGAAGATCACCCTTCATAGATAATAAGCCAGTTAACACGTGAGTCGAGCCGCGACAGCTAAATTGTAATGTAATTACATATGAAGAGAAACCCGGGAATCCATAGTGAGGTTCACGATCATGAGCACCCATGACCACGTAGTAAGGCTAGCCTAGTAGATATCATATAAATTATTAACGATATGATTGCAGTGGATCTTCTACTTTGGCATCGATAAGCACTGATATACAATATTCAACGTAGAAAGAAGAGGAAATCATGGATCCAGATGGTTCCTCATAATACAAGACTTCCGACGTTCATCCCATGCCATCTCACTAGGGAGCTGTCCTATGTACCATAAAGGCTTCTCACCCGGGTCTCTTCCCAACACCTCACGTAGCTTGTCGATATCACTCTCCGCCGGATCCATCCCAGTAGGGGATTCATAATTCGTGCGAATTGTAATCGCCCAAGGCTCGCATGCATCTTTATACGTTTCCTCACGGTTGTAATCGAAGATCTCGCGCATGAATATTTTGAACGACTTGATTCCACACTTCTTTTGAAGGAAATCAGGGATCGATTGCACAGCTAGTGAGTTAGCAAATCCCCTTTCACCGTTTTATGCTGGCATGGCAGACCAATTTCTCAGGTTATAATCCTTGGAGAACTTCATGGCCCACCTCGTCAAAAATTTGAAGCCATAATAGAATACAGGAGGTCTAGGGACGCGCTCACTAGAGTACATAAGAAAATCTGGGAGTACTTCTAGAGGACCCATAGAAAGGGCTTTATTGAGATCCTGAGGAAATAGTCAGGCTGTTATATCGACAACGATCTAGTATTAGTACCTGAAATGACTTACAAGAAGAAGTCTAATATGTTTTTCGTCTCGCCTAGTAGAACGTTTCGGAAGAAAACAGACATAATCACTCGAAAGGCACGATATACTCCCCTTGGGGCTCATAGTACTATTTGATGGTATGCTTTAGATTCCTATCCGATGCAGAAGATCACTCTTCTTAATTGGTAGCTTGTTAACACGTGTCTCGAAGTCTTCTGTAGGTCTACTAGTATAATAATCAACTGTGACGTTATATGTCAGAGCCGCGTGTGAGGCGACTCAACATACACTACGCTTTCATCCGGTAATCTGCCTTATAATGTACTAGAGGATGGTATGATCTTTGTTACTAATAGCTCTGTGTAAGCTCTTACGTACAGCTCAAACACTCTTACTCGCCAATAAAGCTTTCAATGAAGTTCCTGGGTGCAAAGGATGAGCACAGTCTTACGAGTCGGGACCTGTTTTGAGTATATATGGTAAGACAGTAAGTACAAAATCGGCATAGTTGATTTTGTATGCCTCATTAAACTCATATGTCTCGTATGCTTAATCTGATTGTGGTCTCCGGGTACTAGTATAGCTAACGCCGAGAATCACATCCACGGCGTCTTAAAACTAATATGACTGCCTCTGATAAGTAAGCTCATTTGTATCAGCAATTAAGCTCTCTTAATCACGTAGTTCGATTATCCATTACCTCGAGACATAGTGTTGATAGTAAAATGCGGAAGTCTGTAATAAGGTTTATTCAAAGCTCGTAGAGCATAGATATGTAGCGAATATACCTATTCTCCTAACAGATATGGGTTCCTGTAGTAGCCTGAAATATAACACTACACTAGAAGCTATAGCTCATGTATGATAGGACTCAAGAAAGAATCGACATCAGTATCAAATCGGAATTTCCTATAGTCTTGGTAGAAGAGTGAAGTCGCTTTACTCCTCATATATAAAAAATTCAAACACCAATAAAAATAATAAAGTGCCGACATATTGAGGTTGATACTGCAAGGTGCTATCCACATATAAATATCATCAGTGCGAGGTAACAGGTGGTTTCTACACCTCAAACTAGAATTCGGGATAAACACTTTCGCCACGATGAAGCTTGAAAAGTGCCCGATATTGGTGTTATCCTAGAAAAATCTTAGGTTATAGATTCTTGTAAGGCCAGAAAGTGTCTTCTCCTCATAATAAATGTAGGTTGTTAGCCTCTGCAAGCATATTGTTTTGCTACATATGGTTTTTCTCTGTTAAGTAGTGACACTCTGTGAGAGTCTCAGAGATTAGTCTTGCAGTATTACTATTTCTTTCACACTAAATGTCCAAGGTTCATATCCGTGCTTCCGGAGTGAAAAGGTCCTCTCATTTTATTGTTGAATTCTTTTTCTTACCACTATTCGCCTTCTCCTCGTATTCACAAGCTCCGATACCACCTCTGTCTTATTACCGCTCCTGAGCAAAGTACCTGTAGAATCTTTACAACAACAGTTTTCCTTAGACCAATATGTCTTTCACCTGTAGTTAACTATAGTTTTTGGTTTTTATTATTATTCTTTTAAATTTTATATCGACTCTTCTCGCTATTCCAAAAGTGGAGCTCACTCTAAATACTCAGATCAGTCACAGGTGTCTGGTACCTTAGAACATCTGACGCACTGTAGTGAATAAAAAACCATTGGGTCATATTTGCTATTAAGTTGTAGTTTACTAAAGGAGACCCATGCATTATTATTCTTTAACAGTCCTTTAACAAAGCAGCTTTTAGCTGTTACTAGCTACTAAAGAAGAGACTAGCGAAAATATATTTGCTTCTCTGGATAAACGGAGCCTCTTTCGTCAGTAAAACTCCATTGCATCTCCTGATATAACCCCGACATATACCACAAGGGTTTCTCATGTTCGTCTTTCTCTAGTATAATACGTAGCTTGTTGATATCCTCATCTGTCGGTACCAATCCATTCAGATAGAAGTAGTTCGTTCGGATCGTTATTATGAAGGTATCGTTTCTGTGGGCGCCATAAAGCTGTGTTTCACGCAAAAACAATGTGAATGACTTGATTCCAGACTTTTCTTGTAGAAACTTTGGAATCAGAGTCATCATACGATAGAGCTCTGGCTCATCGTCCTCTGGTATACCGACTTTCTCAACGCTCCAAATCTTCACATTTTCTTTAACACAAAGATCCATTAACCATTGCTTTGTGACTCGGAACCCAAAGTAGAATACAGGAGGTCGAGGCAGGGTCTCCTCAGAGTACATAAGACACTGAGGTAGCACCTCGAATGGGCCTTTATCAGCAGCTTCGTTAGGACTCTGTAGGAATATGTCAGATAACCCCAGACTAAAATTGTAGCTCACATACCATAGGACTCATATAAGGATGTCTGCTCCTCTGGGCCCTTGTACGTTTCAGATGTTTCTCCAAGTAGGGTACAAAGCATTCAAGTCCTTCGGGAAACTCTTTGGCTTGGATTAATCTCTTCTTCATACTGAGTGTGTTGCTTAGAGTCAACTAACCGTGGACTGACTCGCTTATATATGGCTTCTATTGACTCATCACGTGATGCTTGACTTATGTTCTAAACGCCGCTAAACTTCTATCATTTCAGGGTGAGAATGTCACATATAGTATTCATCAGTCTTATGACGCCCTTTATGAGAAAAAGCTTTTTTGCATGTAGGGCGGTACTACTTCACACCAATTTGTAATGCATGTACTGAATGAGGACGCCTTTAAGCACTACTAGCGGCATGTGTAGTTCCGCGTTCGATGTCAAATACAGCTCCTACAAGCGGTGATGTACCGCCTATAGGCGTGCTTTTGGCGGCGATACTGTGGTATCATTAGATTATGATATAGCTCTATCTTAGATCGGATCATACAAGGAAGGTTTCCACTGAATGTGTCAATACGTAACAAGAAGCATACTTATTATACTGTATGTAGTAATGGCCACATATGAGGATAGCAGAGGACAGTGCACATGAAGTCTCAATAACGTGTATACAATAGATCCAATATAAAGCTGATGAGATAGAGATTAACGCCAGTTACGATGTAAGATCATGATCTCCTACCAAACGCTCACTTGCCACTTAATACTCTTTCAGCATCTATTTTGTAAACATATACGGCGTATCTCATGTGAGCCTATACAATAATAGATCTATGATGGCTTTTCCTTTAAGTCTTTCTCGCCGACTTTGAGATCTGAGCTTGTTATGCAAGTTAAATTTGATCTTGATCTGATCATAGTCTACCAGTAGGGTCTGTTTACTGTTTTTTTAGACTTCGTATGCGCCTCTTAAAGTCATAATATAAGAATGAAGGCCTTCATGGGCTTCTACCAAATAATCTCATCGTCTCTATTCTCCGAACTAAACCATCTAAGTAGCAATGGACGCTCTTCGGAATGAGAGTACTACTATACTGGATGCTCTTGTAGCATACGGTTATCAATCGGACGATTTAGAGGCTGATTGGAGTTTTTCTTGGCATTGTTTGCTTAATCTGGTCAAAAAGAATATTAAATTACGCTATGCAAATCATTTTCTCTATGCCGGCTCACAACTTGCCTTATTCAAGCCATTTCCCATTGATATGGGTATGAATCTAATTTCCCTGCTTGTCATATCATACTGACTCTGTAGTGAAGAAGCAGTCACCAGTGATGAGAATATATCCAAGGTTATTACTAGAAGTCACAGAGCTACTAGCATCACGTCCTTGAGCTCGATTGTATCTCGAGCACAATCGTCTAGTAGTGCTATGAGTACAAGCGATGAAAATTTTACTGGAGACTCATCAGATCATGAGTTGAGTATGAAGGGCAAACAGGGAACCTATCGGTATCCAGATATGGGGTTATACTGGTTCCAGTGGAGCCCTTCTATTGGTGAAGATAAAGTGGTCATCTCCTTTCCATTGGCGTTTGTAGAGCTCAAAAAGCATAGTATTATCGACCACAAAGAGGATTTCAATGAATCTTTCGCTGCAAAGGACGGAGCCGATGTTGGGTGTCAATATGCATATCGTCATGCTATGGAACAGTATCAGCAGGTATATGAACAGGCTGATCATGCATTCAGTGAATTTAGATTCCATGATAATCTCAAACACATATATATATTTATCGCTGTCGGCCCATACTTCACCTTTCTAAGGTTCCAAAAGTCCCAAGATGAGTCTGGCAATGACAGCTTGGAAAACAAGCTAGACTGTTTAGACTACTACAAGACCGCATATTATGCTTTGGAGAAGGATGTAGGTGCAAGCTCCTATAAAATCAGCTCAAAGTTTGTGGAAGCGTGGAGTAAGATAAAGCAGGAGCATCTTGCTGGATATACTCAAGACAACAATTAAGCCAGGGATGTATCATTGACAAAGTTATCAAACATACGCACCGGTAAGACTCACATCTTGTTTTTCATGTTCTACCTGAATAATAAATTCAACACATTATAGCATTAAGGAACTATGGGACCCGTCTTTTAAACCTCTTTTTTGTTCAACTTGAAATAATGAAATGTAAATATTTCTTCCGAATCTTGGTATACTCCTTTGTATTGGATGTTATAACCGATGTCATAACCTAGTCTAGGATTCAAATGAATTTGAATGTATTATCATATTATCAACACGCTGGAAATTTGTGTGCGACTAAGAGGGACGGAAGTTTCTGAAGGCAACATCCAGAGCAAGGTAGATTCAAGCTACAGAAGCTTAAGTGATAAAAATCTAGAGCACGGATAAAACTAACCAGAGTCTCACCTCATTACGTTGGTACAAGGAAGGAAATAGCATTTTAAAATAAGTGGTGTTCAAGAAGCAAGGTGTCTAAAAATCCAGTTCCGGACTGTTCTTACGATATTTTTTCTATTACAATTCAGAAACCTTAGCCGTATAGCTTGAGGCGAACAAGGTCGTGGTGCTTTCCGATGCTTCCCTGATAGACGTGAGTAGAGTAGATCTCCTTTGAGAAAAGTGCGTAATCATCATACCCTGCAATAACTTAACTAAACTAAGAAATCGTCCCAATTGAAATCTATAAGAACCAGATTATGTATCAAGGTAGCTCATTTGATTAATATTGATACGTATTGAAATTCATTCCGAGATTCGTTAAGAGAATTTCTGGTAAATTGAGTGGTAACTGAAAACAAGGATTTAAACAATTATCTCATCGACTTTGGATTTATGTATGCAGAACCCCTGTTAAGGAAGTAATTAATATGTCGATATCGAGAGAAAAGAGTGATTAGTACTCACTGGAGTTACCCATTCCTTACAACTACAACAGACGCCAGCCCAATCATAATTCCCAATCTTGGCACTACATTTCTTATTTGGACACACAATTTTCCCTGCAAGTTCACCGTTCTCGAGGAAAGGTTCCATCCATTTCATCTATAAGGTAACCATCAGCATCTTAAAAATATGTAATGATAGTAATGTACACACAGGTTCGACAAAATACCCCGAACATGAACTATTGTTCAGTAGAGGGGGGCTCAGAATGGTTGCTGAAGGTTTCCCGTGGTTACCAGGAGACATGGGTGTCATTGGTTGTATATTAGCGATACCTCCTACCCCGCCTCGTAGCGCCGCAAGCTTTGGGTTTGAATGAAGTTGAGCGGCAAGATCAGCAGGAGTCATGTAGCCCGTAGTTTTACGATTAATTGACGGCGTTTTCTTCCCGTCGATATCATTAACAACCCTTGGTTTCGAGTCAGCTTCTTCTTCCTCTTCATCGTCATCTGCAACAGCACTCGAATCTTCAATACTCTCAAAGTCAGTGATGAATGGTCGTGATGAAAGTCCACTTGGGCGCCGAGGCTTGGAAGTATCGGCACCTGCGAATGAGCCTGTACGCGACGCTGGGCCAGATCCGGAGCTCGGTGTTAACGGTTTCAAGTCAGATGGTCGTCCACTCGTTCCCGATAATCTTCGAACTGTGATCGGTACAGGTTCACCATTGAGCGTTGCCAAGGTGTTTACCTTCACCCTCTCCACCCCATTAGCTCCAAATGAGTTGTGCCGAGAAGAGACAGCCTGACGGGGTGTCATTGGTGTCATTGGGGTGATGGAGCTCATTCCGTGGCTATGAGCGAATGGTCGAGAGCCATCATGAGCGTTTGTGGATGGTCTTCTGGATACCGCGGGCGTAAGAACGGGTGACAAGACTGCAGGAGTAGCTGGACCCACTTGACCGTGATCAAGCATATGCTCTCGAGCCGCCAACTCCGTCCTACACATTTTACATCTTATGCGACGGCGAGGACCAGGTAACAGTGATCCTCCAGGGGTGGTGGGAGCTGATTCTCCGGGGGAATGTGGAAAGGACGCGAACATTGTATTTGAAGGAAGAGTGCCGTCCCCATCTCAAGGTCATTTCAGTCAATTGGCTTTGGAGAGGCTTGGTTGAACTAATTCACATACTCATAATGTCATCAAGAGCTCGTTCTAAATAATACATTCTCATTGCTTTATTTCTTCGTGATACTTTGTAACTCGCTTGATAGAATACTTCGAGTTGGGCAATAAATCCCTTGTTTGGTCTGAAATTTTCTTAAGATATGAAGATCATCACGGAGACTGGACTCACTGTGAGCAAGGCCGTGCTTTGTTGATAAGCTCCAGTGCATCTTTTGCGTCTAACTGCCTAGAGTACATCAAGTACGCACAGACAATAGTTGCACTTCTACTCATCCCAGCCTGACAGTGTACCAAAACGCCCCGGCCTTGGTCAAGTTCATTCTCAATAAATGAGATGCACTGGGGGAAAAATGCAAGAGCATCTGCATCTTCCGTATCGTCGAGTTGAATTTGAAAGTGTGTAAACGCTTCGGAGATCTGTACTCTTCCCCGCATACACGAAAGGACGGATTGTATATTTCGCTCACGCAGCGCATCGTAGTCTGTCGCAGCATGAATGCTTCCAACCCATAAACCGGGCACAATCTCGTCCATGGTATTCTGAGGAATGAGTGCCATCACCGAAAAAAAAGATCATATGATTGGATGAGATCTTGTAGAAGAGAGTGTCTTGAGTTTATTTGTAAGTACACTCCGCATACTGAACTCTCACACCGTAACTGTTATCCTGCTAGGATTGTGGACCAGGTGACGGGTGTCACAGCTTAACTTGTCACGTGTTACGCCGTGTATGTAGATGATATCATATAGGTTGAGTAATGTTGCGTAGCTGAAAATTATATTAAAATATGACAATTAACGACTACATTACGCTATAGTTTCTACATGCTGATATGTGCCACCTTCTACCGGAATAAGGTAGAAGAATGGGCGTTTCCCTGGAAGTAAAGTTGCTATCAAAGATGCGTATCTCCATTAACAAATTTGGCCCTGTCTACTTATCCGAAAGATCAAGGAAAAGAGGAGGTGGTCATACAAAAGGCGCTATCTTCTTAAGTTCTAACATCCGAGATTGTAGTGATTGCGATACTGAATATCCCAAAGAAAGACGGAAATACAAATACGCCTCCTAACGAAAATTGTGATGAAAATGCGAGATTATACAAGATGGCAAGACTGGCAACAAGCCAAATAATTACCAAAAATGTTCACATATCGTCCACACTCCATTGATAACTTTCCAAGCCGGTTCTTTTTCTTTTGTTCTGTTCCTGGAACAGCTTCTTTTCAAACCCGTTTCCACGATCAACGCCGTCCCAACGATAGCCTGGCTTGATCCCAAAGCGATTAGGAGGCGGAGGCGGTCCGGTGTATTCGGGTTTCCTTGGCCCTTTTGATCTCTTTTTCTGAGGCAAAATGGTATTGTATCAGTGAAATTGCACAATACAATACATAGAAAAATATGCATACAGTAAGGAATTGTGCGGCGGGATCATTCCATCGATCTCGGGCCTTCAGGTCGTCGTTCAGTTCTTTATCATCAGCATAGACTGCTAAATCGCGATTCCGCTCCTTCTCTAATTGTGCCTTTCGTTTTGCCTCATCTTCCCGTTGGACAAGACCCTTACCCCATTCCATTTTCTGCGCCTCACGTTCTTCACGTTCACGTTTCTTCCTCGCCGCCTCTGCTCGTTCTGCCTTCGTATCAATCTTTCGCCCGGTAGCATCTCGATAAACAGTCTCTTGTGCCAGTCGCGCCTCTTCTTGCTCTTGTTCAGTTTGTTCCCGGGCTTTTGCCCTTTCTTTACCAGGGCCTTGGCCAGGTAATCGTTTTTTGAGATCGGTGGCTGAGACTAGACCGCCCGTAAAAGTTTCGACTACTTGTGGTTTCTCATCCGCTGGTGGACTTTCCGCCCGTCCGTCACCTTCACGAATAGTTGCCCACCCTGAGCTCTCGGCACCATCCTTATCTGCCACCCTACGCTTCTTGAAACTCCTATCAGATGCAATAACAGCCTCAGATATATCATCTTCTTCATTATCGTCCTTAGACTTAGTAGTCCATTCATCGTCCTCGTCCACAACTAATCTCATACCCGTAGCTGAAGACGCAGTCGCAGAGGTGGTTGTTTTTCGTTTCTTTTTCTTCTTCTCAGGAGCCATTTTTGCAAGTATTGCATCTGCTTTAGGGCCCGACATATATTTCTCTGCTAAGTATGCCTGCATGTTTTGTGTACGCGAAAGATCAAGTATGAGGACGTTCGGAATGAATAGAGGTGAAAGTCACGGGACACGCGACGAATGTCAAGCATGGGTTTATTCCTAATATGGTAGTCATCTCCCATGTAAAACGGTTATACACATTCTCCAGCATAATGTTTGCAAACCTTTGAGTAAAGCATGTTGAACCTGAGCCAAAACTTACCAGAAAACTCACAGAGCGAGTCCGGGGTCGAAGCTATAAGGTATCTCAGGTGTTATTTTGACGAACTCTATCTTAAGATTAAGTCTTGAAAGGATTCAATCAATGCTTTCAAGATTTCTGGCAGCTATTATCAACCAGAACTGTTTTTATGCCCATATTAAAGTCCACTGTAGTAGCGTTATTTCTTACGTTTTCTATGCTTCTCGCGTATTCTATGTATCACAGATTGCGATTTCCACTCTATACTTTAGTTCCCCTATTATAGTATAGAAGAAAATTCAAAAGCCTTG
The DNA here is from genome assembly GCA_002794735.1 of Pyrrhoderma lamaoense. Taxonomy (NCBI): domain Eukaryota; kingdom Fungi; phylum Basidiomycota; class Agaricomycetes; order Hymenochaetales; family Hymenochaetaceae; genus Pyrrhoderma; species Pyrrhoderma lamaoense. The sequence continues at coordinate 25,574 of NBAZ01000050.1, forward strand.
TTTTTATGGAATCACTTGCACCGGAAGCTTCTTACTGCACGTTTGCCAATGTATAGCATATGATTTATCTCAATTGTATTACGTTAATAACCTAGAGACTCCTGTTATGGCCCATAATGCTACTCTATTACTTTTTTCACTTCGACTGTAAAACCCTGACAGATTTGTTTCATACAGAAGAGCTGTATGTAATGCTTGTACTATGCATTTGACGGTCAGTCATCCAACAGGTACTCTTTCACATATGAGCGTAGTGTATAGTAGAGCTTTGTCCGAGGTCTTACAAACATGTTTTATATACAGCTCTTTCTTCTCTGGTATATGCTGTACTTTGCATGTTTGTCTATCAGATAATTCCAACTTATTGACTGAATTATGCATACATTTACTTAGTAGATATGTAGATATAATTGTAACTTACTCGTAGACCGATAAAATAGATCATATCTATATGTCAATATATGTCTTCTAGAGTATGCATTATATGTACCATATTTAAGCAATTTTTCGGTCTTATTGAAAAGGGTAGGAGTCTATCTCATTTTCAGGACTTTTTTTATACGTTATAAAGGCCAACCCTAGCATAGGTCCCATGAGTCTCAAGAAGCTTCTTAGTTGAAAAAGGAAAATTCTTACCTCAAGTTGTGTCTTATAGCTATAACAGACATTAATACAGCCTCTTTAATCTAGATGGAGTTATCAGGTCGACAGGAATCTGTTGTCACTGAAAGCAAGTTTGTCCCCGCAATTTTGGACGTAGTCTTGTGTCCGTATTGTTGTCGGTCTTAGGCAGCATAAACGAAGTTCTAGACCTTGTTGTTATGAGTCACTATCTCTTTAAGAAAAATGAGCTCCTAGTCAAAGCCTTGCAGAATTAATGAATCCCGTCCCGGAATGGTAAAAGTGGAGGCACGACAAAGAAGGAAGATATAACCAAGATAGAATCATTTAGGTTCGATTTAAAACTTCGTCCGCGAAATACCAGGGTATCTACTTTTTTAGGTAGTTGCAAGAAGCATATACCCGAGAAGAAAAATTAGTATATAAACATCAGATATAACTTCACTATACTCTACGTTCCTCAGTGTGAAAGAGTACCTGTTGCATGACCTTCCGTATGATGCATGGTAAAGCCTTAAATAGAGTTATTCTGTATAGAACAAGTCTGTCAGGATTTTACAGTTGAAGTGAGGAAAGAAATGGTGTAACATTATAGGCTGTAGCAGGAGAATCAAGGATATCAACATGTTACAGAAAGAAAATGATGATACGTAGCTTTATGAATGATCAATATATATCCACACATATTTACTACGTTCTTTCCCTATTTCTCTATATGCTGTCTACATTATAGCATAGAATTCTTTGAGAAGTTTCCAGACAATACGGAACAGGAATAGCAGAATGGAGGGGGATTTCCATCCCAATTGAACAAAGTTGTACTATGAATGCATTCTGCATTCGCCATCTCCGCAGCCGCAGCCAATGAATACTTCTCATTTAGGATCGACTCTTCATAGAGTTTTGTCAAAATATTAAATAATCAGAAACGTATATAAACCAGCCCATATTGTTCTCTTTAGCTCCACCACTCAAGTTTACTACTCTCTTTCAGAGATCAGAAATAAAAAATAACAACTACTCTTCTTCGATTTCAACAAATCAGCTTAAATTAAACCATGTCAAACTTCGAACCTCGCGGTCGTGGTCGTGGCCAGTCTCGTGGTAGGGGAAGCGGTTTCAATAGCCGTGGTACATCCCCTACATCTAGTCGCAGTGTGTCTCCATCTGCAGGACGTGGTCGTGGTCGCGGAGGTTCTTTCTCTATCTCCATTTATAACCCTGGCCCAGCTCGAGTCGATCCCCGTATAAATGACAGGGATATGGATGCGTTGATTTCTGGCTTTAAGAAGCTCGACACAAAGGATCGAGTTATCCGACCCGGATTCGGGAAACGCGGAACGAATGTCACGCTGCGGGCTAACTTCTTTGCATTGAATTACCCAAAAAATGTCGTTTTGTATGATCATCCGTTGAAAATCGAACCGGAGGTTGAGCAGAAAGAGAAACGCCTTCGAGCACGTCTTTTCGAGTTATTCGAACAGTCTCCAGTCGTAAAACCGTATCTTGATGGTATTGCGCATGACAAGATGCAGAGACTAATTGCTATTCGCCCGCTTCCCAAAGACTTCTCAGCCACTATTGACTTTTATGAGGCAGGAGAGAAAGGTCCAAGACCGGAGGGCAGCAAAAAATCACAATACACCATTAGCACTCTATCCCCAAGGGAGCTCAAGTCTTCCGATCTTGATAAGTACGTTGGATTGGCTATTCTAAACGTTGTATATATCTTGATGAGATCACTATTAGCTTCCTTCAGGGAAATGACCCCAACTACGATAGTCTACCTATTATTTCGGCTTTCAATCTAATCACGACGGCACACGCTAGTCGTACGGGGGTACAATATGGAAAGAATAGATACTTTTTCTCCCCTGGATCCTTTAGTCCATCTGAAGCAGCTATACCTCTGAGCAATCGCATTGAGGCATGGAAAGGTTTCTTTGCGAGTGTTCGTCCAACAGTAAAATGCTTAATGATGAACGTCAATGTTTGCACTGGTGCATTCTATATACCGTGTGAGCGGTTAAGCGACTTGATGGAACGGCTTGGACCATCTAGTGCATCATTCTTGAGGCGCGTTAGGATTACAACAAGCCATTTGGGGTACCGCAGAAAATACAGTATCAAAGCCTTTTCAAGGAATTCGGCCAAACAAGAATCATTTGATTGCCAAGAATACGGCGGGAAAATCACCGTAGAACAGTATTTCTTGAAAAGTAGGTCATTCCATATTGAATATGCGACAAAAATGGAAATTAAAAACCCCCATATTTCCCTGCAATAGAATATAACAAGCGGCTTACCAAGCCTAATCTACCTGTTTTGAACATTGGCAACTCTAAGAAAGATATATTCATCCCAGCGGAGTTGTGCGAGGTGGAACCTGGTCAACCATATGGTGGGACTCTGTCCGAATCAGAAACCGCAGAAATGATTAAAGTCGCATGCAATCCTCCAAGCTACAATGCAGAGACAATCGCGAAGCAAGGATTGCAAATGCTTGGATTGAGCCAGCGCGCTTCACCTATGGCAAAATTCGGAGTGCAAATCTCACCAGATATGTCCGTTATCACTGGCCGTATCCTTCCTCCTCCACGCGTTTCATATTCCGTGGGCCAACCTCGCGTTGATAACGGTTCCTGGAATGTTCTGAATGTGAAGTTTTCAAAACCGTCGAAGGCGTCACGTCTAGCAATTCTGGTTCTACCAGACGGAGGGCGGGATGATTTCCGCAACGAAGGACAATTGCGTGGAATTGTTGACGGGTTCCTGGATAAGTGCAGGAAATGCGGGATGAATATTGGGAGCCCTGCCCCACCGAAGACAGTAGTACTACCCCGGCAGAATCAAAACGACCCGCTTCGTTTGAAAGCTATAGACGCTATTGAAGCTGCACTTGGAGAGTTTCCGTCAAAGCCAGATATGGTATTAGTGTTCGTGTCTAATCGTGATCCACACATCTATCCGGGCCTTAAGAAGTTATGTGACACAAAGCTTGGGATATCAACTGTTTGCATGCTGATGTCAAAAGTGGGACGAGAAAGGGGTCAAGATCAATACTTCTCCAATATTGCACTTAAGGTCAATGCGAAGTTAGGAGGAGTGAACCATACCATCTCAACAGATAGTCTTAGATGGATGAAAGATGCAATGCTCGTCGGAATGGATGTCACCCACCCAGGTAAAGGCTCCGTAAAGGGTACTCCATCCATCGCAGCTGTAGTCGCATCCTGTGATAGTAGCTTCATACAGTACCCGGCAAGTATGCGTTTGCAGGAATGCCGTAAAGAGGTAATGTCCCAAACCTCACTCCTTCCTTATAGCGAATAATACTGAGAGATCTCTTGCAACTCAAAAGATGATTACAGAAGTTAAGGATATGATGAAAGAACGTCTAAAAGAGTATCAGAAGAACAATGGAAAGCTGCCTGAGCGTGTCATCGTCTTCCGTGATGGTGTATCCGAGGGACAGTTCGATATTGTTCTCAAAGATGAAGTCCGCGAGATTAAGGCTGCATTCCGGTCCTTCAAATCATACAGTCCAAAATTGACTGTCACCATCTGTGGTAAACGTCACCACACACGCTTCTTCCCTACCAGTGAAGCAAATGCCGATAAAACGTCAAACACAAAGGCAGGAACGGTTGTTGACAATGGAGTTACATCGGTATACGATTTCGACTTCTACCTTCAAGCGCATGCAGGGTTGCAAGGAACGGTACGGGCAACCCATTATTCTGTGATCTATGACGAGAACAAGTTGGGAGCAGACGACATTCAACAAGGAGTGAATGACATCAGTTACCTGTGGGCACGGGCAACGAAGAGTGTGAGTCTGATCCCCCCCGCATACTGGGCTGATCGAGCATGTGAGAGAGGAAGAGCGTGGTTGCACGGAGTGTATCCTCCTCCAGTAGGTAGTAGGGAGATGGGAATGGATGAGAAGCAGATTGAGAGACGCGTCAAAGAGATATGGGGAGGAGGTATCCATGATAGTCTAAAGGGTACAATGTTCTACCTTTGAGCACATGAGAAACAGAGCTGATGTATGAATATATTTTGAGTTGTTACCGTGTTGTATCGTTGTGTATATTTTGAATCTTCATAGTTATGTTGATTGAATAAATTGTATGAAATCAGTGATTAGAATAACGTCTTTCATACTGTTGTGATGTAGTAAGATGCACTTGCTACTAATGATACATGGCTCGAGAGTAAGTGTACGGCTCCAGGCTGACAATACTTACGATACTTCTGTAACTTCATTGTGTATTTGAAATCATATCATAGTATCACGGATTGTTGTTGGAGACACGACACGTGATGCACTCGCTGACCTTATGAATCAGAATAGTCTTCTTCATCAGATATTGGTATCCAAACCATACTCACTACTACTACTATGAGATCCAAATGGAATATAACATGCACTGATAGCGAATATGTTTGCTTTCTTCCCAAAAAGTACAATAAGCCGGGGAATAAGCATATTGGGCTACTTTTTGTAAGTCGCTTCTGGTCTTCTCACTGTATCATTGTGCATTTTATGGTCTAATCATTTCCTCAGGATTCTATAAAAGCCATCGAAATGGGTCCAATAGAAATACTCCCAGACTTTCTTAAGTACTCTAGTGAACGCAATCCCAAACCTCCAGTATTCTACTATGGTTTCAAAGTTACGACGAAGTGGGCCATCGACTTTTCGGAGGCCAATAACCTGAATTGCTGGGCTATATCGCCACGTGACGGTAGAAAATTCTTTTCTACTTATTATGCTTTATCAGCAATTCCAGACTTCCTCCAAGAGAAAAGCGGAATTAAATCGTATAAAGTGTTCATGCGCGAGATGTACGATTACAACCGTGAGGAAGTGGATGAAGGTACAATTGGGCCTTATGTGATTACGATTAGCACAAACTATGAGTCCCCGACTGGAATGGATCCGACGGAGAGTGATATCGACAAGCTACGTGAAGCATTGGGAAGAGACCCGAGTGAGAAGCCTATATGGTACATAGGACGACTCCCTACTGAGAGGGTCTGGGATGAAACTCGGAAATCTTGTATCTTAAGGAACCATCTGGATCCATGATGTATTCTTCTTTCTACGTACGCTATTGTATACTAGCGTTCATTGATGTCAACCGAGATATGATGAAAGGTTGAACTCTATAGCACAATAAATATTGCTTTTACGATTAACTTCGTTGAATCTTTTTCTTCAGCGGGACATCTATCTTTGGTTTTTATTACATCCAAATCTTCCCGTATCTCTTCGAATATTTCTTATTCTTGAATCTGAGAAAAGCTGGAGGCTGGAGATCTGAAAGTCAAAGAAGGTACAAAAAGTAGCAATAACTTAGCCCATACTATCAATGATCTCTATTGTTGCTCTAGCTATCTCCCTTAAAGTATGAAAATTTACTTGTACATGTTCCAGTGATACAATATTGTCTAGGCCTAGCTTACTATGAGGCCAATATCAGATTAAACAAACTGATTTATACATAGATTTAAGGCTTCATATCAATGAGTGTTGAGTATAGACGAATGTATATAGCTATATGATACACTGATTACGCTGTAGGACCAGCTAAGTGCTTGGCCGGTTGTAGTGCATTTATAATGCACTTTCTAACTCGCCCGAGAAGTCCATTGCTACTACTCGGCCGCGCGCCTGGTTCACTTCTCTTGCTATTTAGCTTCACTTTCTACTCACACTCGAAGGTAGGGTTTGTTTATAAGACCCCCTCGTTTCTGATAGCTTAAACCCTTCGTTCAGTGGCAAATAGCCGTAGTCAATCAATTTATTCCTGGATACTCCTCTCGGTTGCTATCTTTCTATCCCCCCCCCCCGAGTAGCTCTCTACTAGTCTCCTGTACTCTTTATCTACTACTCTGCTGCTTTATCAGGCTGCCTGGGCGCGCTTGTAACGCTCTGACCGTACTGCAAGTCGTCCGGGCGGACGGAAATACATACACTTTTACCTCAAACTACAGCCTCGGTCAGGGTTCTGTTCTATACGTTTCTACTACTTTCACTGGTCTGTGAAGTCTCAGCTCGCCTCAAGGTCTCTATCTGTCTCTACGGTTCGACCGAGTTCTCGGCCGGATGGCCGAAGTCGAGTTACTCGCTTTTTATCCCCCAAATCTTAGCCTGAGCATTGTGTCTGGTGTAGGCAGACTCTAAACCCCATGTCCTTGCCACTAAATACGACACCAAGGTCAAAATCTGACCAAAAGCTTAGTTTTCAGCATCACGTGAAAAATTCTAAGAAACATATATAAGCAAGACAGGCCACGTTGGATTATTCTACGTAACACGAGCAACATGAAGAAAGTAATCCAAGCCAAGGATTTCTCCAAGGATTTCGAATGCTTTGCTCCCGATATAAAGGAGTATCTAGCTCGTACCGAGGCTGAAAAGCGTAAACATATCTTCCTGTGGCCTGTAGTATGTGTATTTAAGAATCAGTAAGACATTATCTGACGTATTCATTCCTACAGAAACCTGATATTGCCTACAATAGAGGCCCATTCGAGGCGCTACCACAGTGTCTCATGTTCTCTGAGGAGACCTTACCTGAACCCCCGGTATTTTACTATGGGTTTCCAGTCTCGAATCAATGGTTAACCGATCTTGGTATTAAGGAGAAGCTGGAAATCTTTGGGCCTCAAAAAAGTGACACGCCAGAGACTAGAGAGCTATGCCTGTATCATATAATGACTGTGGTTCCAAGTTTTCTGCAGAAAAAATCCGGAATCAAGTCATTTACATTATTACTGCGCAAAATACGTACTTATGTAAACGGAGGCAAAGGGTACATAATAACAATCCGAACGAACTACTTCTATAAGGATGGACTAGTACCGACGGATGATGATGTCAACAAGCTACGTAATATACTAGGGAAGGATGAGAATGAGAAGCCCAAATGGTATATAGGATCGTTATTACGGGAGATACAGTGGTGTCTTGGTAATGGACGAGGAAAAGTGTATCCTAAATCTTATCTTGATTATCCCTAGACCTCTCCCAGTGCCTGCTGATTATTGTTTTGTTAAAGAATAATACACGAATCCCTTTGAATTAGTATAGTAAGGTCTGCTCGAGACTATTTACTCACACATGTGCATTGGATTTCTCTGTAGTAGTGGTGTAAAGAGTTTTAATGTCCGGAGAGACCATCACTGCTTGGCAGAGAAAAAAATATCTGTAGCAAAATGGTTTACTTGTAGTGGTCAACAGCCTACTCATATTATGAGGAGAAGACATTCTCTGACCTTGAAAGAATTTATACCCTAAGACTTTTCTAGGTACTATGCTAAGGAGCAGTAATAGGATAGAGATAACACCAATATCGGGCACTTTTCATGCTTCATCGTGGCGAAAGTGTTTATCCCGAATTCTAATCTGAGGTGTAGAAACCACCTGTTGTCTCGCACTGACGGCATCTATATGTAGATAGCACTTTATAGTATCAACCTCAATGTGGCAACTCTATATTATTTGTATCAGTACTTGGCTTTTCTTTATACGAGGAGTAAATCGGCTTTGCTCTTCCAAAAAGACTATAGGGAACTCCGATTTGAAACAATTGCCGAACCCCTCTTGGACGAAAGAGGTAGTTCCCTTCTCGAGTCCTATCTTACCTGAGCTATAATCCCTAGTGTAGTGTCATCTCTCAAGCAACTACAGGAACCCGTATTTGTTAGGAGAGTAGGTATATTCGCTACACCTCTATGCTCTACGAGCTTTGAATAAACTTTACTACAGCCTTCCGCATTTTACTATCAACACTATGTCTCGAGGTAACGGATAATCGAACTACGTGACTAAGAGAGCTTAATTGCTAATACAAACGAGCTTACTTATCAGAGGCAGTCATATTAGTCTTAAGACGCCGTGATTCTCGGCGTTAGCTATACGAGTACCAGGAGACGACAATCAGATTAAACATACGAGACATATGAACTTAATGAGGCATACAAAATCAACTATGCCGATTTTGTACTTACTGTCTTACCATATATACTCAAAACAGGTCCCGACTCGTAAGACTGTGCTCATCCTTTGCACCCAGGAACTTCATTGAAAGCTTTATTGGCGAGTAAGAGTGTTTGAGCTGTACGTAAGAGCTTACACAGAGCTATTAGTAACAAAGATCATACCATCCTCTAGTACATTATAAGGCAGATTACCGGATGAAAGCGTAGTGTATGTTGAGTCGCCTCACACCCGGCTCTGACATATAACGTCACAGTTGATTATTATACTAGTAGACCTACAGAAGACTTCGAGACACGTGTTAACAAGCTACCAATTAAGAAGAGTGATCTTCTGCATCGGATAGGAATCTAAAGCATACCATCAAATAGTACTATGAGCCCCAAGGGGAGTATATCGTGCCTTTCGAGTGATTATGTCTGTTTTCTTCCGAAACGTTCTACTAGGCGAGACGAAAAACATATTAGACTTCTTCTTGTAAGTCATTTCAGGTACTAATACTAGATCGTTGTCGATATAACAGCCTGACTATTTCCTCAGGATCTCAATAAAGCCCTTTCTATGGGTCCTCTAGAAGTACTCCCAGATTTTCTTATGTACTCTAGTGAGCGCGTCCCTAGACCTCCTGTATTCTATTATGGCTTCAAATTTTTGACGAGGTGGGCCATGAAGTTCTCCAAGGATTATAACCTGAGAAATTGGTCTGTCATGCCAGCATAAAACGGTGAAAGGGGATTTTCTAGCTCACTAGTTGTGCAATCAATCCCTGATTTCCTTCAAAAGAAGTGTGGAATCAAGTCGTTCAAAATATTCATGCGCGAGATCTTCGATTACAACCATGAGGAAACGTATAAAGATGCATGCGGGCCTTGGGCGATTACAATTCGCACGAATTATGAGTCCCCTACTGGGATGGATCCGACGATATCGACAAGCTACGTGAGGTGTTGGGAAGAGACCCGGGTGAGAAGCCTTTATGGTACATAGGACAGCTCCCTAGTGAGATGGCATGGGATGAACGTCGGAAGTCTTGTATTATGAGGAACCATCTGGATCCATGATTTACTCTTCTTTCTACGTTGAATATTGTATATCAGTGCTTATCGATGCCAAAGTAGAAGATCCACTGCAATCATATCGTTAATAATTTATATGATATCTACTAGGCTAGCCTTACTACGTGGTCATGGGTGCTCATGATCGTGAACCTCACTATGGATTCCCGGGTTTCTCTTCATATGTAATTACATTACAATTTAGCTGTCGCGGCTCGACTCACGTGTTAACTGGCTTATTATCTATGAAGGGTGATCTTCTGCGTCAGAAACTGGCATTTTAAGCATACAAACGTGTCTAAATATGAGATCCAATTAGGATGTATCACGTTTTTAGAGCGAGTATGTCTGTTTTCTTCCGAAACAACCTACTAGGCAAGAAGAGCAACATATTGGATTGTAGGACCAGCTTAATAGATAACCGGTCGTAGTGCATTTATAATGTACTTTGTAAGTCTCCCGGAGAGTCCATTACTGCCATATTTCCTTACTCTCGGTAGCATTTCTGGTCCATTTCCCCTACTACTTAGCTTCACTTTCTACTATTACTCGAGGAGAGTGCTCGTTTATATGCCCCTCCTCCCCCTCGTTTCTGATAGCTTAAATCTTTCGTCCAGTGGCATATAGCCCCTGAGAACCATACACTTCATATTATCGATCTTTAATTCGTGCCCCGATATATAAGCCTCCAAGCTTGAGGTCGTCCCCCCCTCCGAAGTAGTCCTCCTGTACTCTAGATCTACTACTCATCTTCGTCAAGGCTGCCCGGACGAGTCTGGAACACTCCGACTGACTGTACTGCAAATCGTCCGGGAGGGCCGAGAAATATACGCTTTTATCTGAAGCTATAGCTTCTGTCGAGCTCGAAAACCCAAGTCCTCGCTACCGAATACGATTGAGAGGTCCAACCATGACCTAAAGCCAAGTTTTCAGAATTTCATATTGTAACTTGTTTCTAGTCTTCTCACTGGATCGATGTAGATACGATAATCTACAATAATTACTAAGAAATACTTAGCTCGTACAGAGGCTCAAAAGCATAAACATATCTTCCTGTGTCCTGTAGTATGTGTGAGTTATAGAACTGGTAAGACAATATCTGACATGTTCAATCCTACAGGATCTCCAAGCTGCCTGCAAAACAGGATCATTCGAGGTGATACCGCAGCTTCTCATATACTCTGAGACCTTACCTTGACCCCTTGTATTTTACATTGATTTTCAAGTATCGGGCAATGGGCACTCGATCTTGGTATCGAGGAGAAGCTGGCAGTCTGGGGGCATCTCAAGAAAGTGACACCTCAGAGACTAGAGAAGTAGGCTTGTATCACATAAAGACTTTGGCTACGAGTTTTATTTATAAAAAGATCCGGAATCAAGTCATTCACATTGTTCTCGCGCAAAACACAACCTTTTGGGGACGAAGACAAGGGGTTCAGAATAACAATCCAAAAGAGCTATAACTATCTGAATGGAATAGTACGGGTGATGATATTGACAAGCTACGGGATATACTAAAGAAAGATGAGAATGAGATGCCTTTATAGTATATGGGATCGTTATTACGGGAGATACAATGGAGTTTTGGTACCGGACGAGGATCTGTATATCCGAAGTATAATCTTGATTATGACTAGACTTTTATAGTGCTTGTTAGCAATTGTTTTTTTGAAGAATAAATCCCTTTTGAGCTGATATAATAATGCTGGCTCGAGGCCATTAATTCACACATGCGCGTTGGATTTCTCTGTAGTAATTGTGGTAAAGAATCTTAATGTCCGTAGATACCGTCACTGCTTGGCAGAGAAAAAAACGTCGGTGTCAAAATGATTTACTTATAGTATCTATCAGCCTGCATAGATTACGAGGAGAAAATATTCTCAGGCCTTAGGAGAAACTATACCCTACAACTTTCCTAGATATTTTGATGAGGAATAGTAATAAGATAGAGATAACACCAATATCGGGTACTTGCTTATCTTCATCGAGGTGAAGTTTCTTATCCTAGGCTCTAATTCGAGGTGTATAAAACACTGCTTACCCCGCACTGGTAGCATGGAGATGTAGATAGCGCTTTTTAGTAGCAACCCCAAAGTGTCGGTGCTCTATTACTTGAATCAATATTTGACTTTCTTGATTTGAGAGATAAAGCGGCTTCACTCTTCTACCAAGACTGCTAATGTTGAGCTTTTCTTGGACGAAAGAAATAGTCTCTTTCTTAAATCTTATCATACTAGTGTAGTGTCATCTCTCAAGCTACTACAGGACCCCGTATCTGTTAGGAGAGTAGGTATATAAGTGCTTACACAGAGCGCATAGTAACAATGATCTAGTGTCTCGAGTCAGTGAGTATTATCTATGGGTGAAACCATTATAGATATATAGATATAAGTATAAGTACTTCTTAACATATCACTAATGCATATAGAATCAGATGCTGATAAGAAGTAAGGGTAGTGGTGCATATAGTGGATCTCTACTTGGCCGGCCTCGCTATATGGTCACGAAACTATCAGTATTCATACGTATGGATACATTCAGTTTACCTCAAAAGACTTCTCTGCCATCTGGCTCCAAATAGTGGAAAACTCTGATCTCATGAGACCGTACTATCGCTGACGAAAGTAACCTACTTAACAGCTGAGAACCAACAGTATGCTTGTTATAAAAGCATATAATTGAATCCCTTGAAAAGTTTCTTGTGGCTTGACGTTCAGGACTATACACTATATACTGCTAATAGAGCGTAGTGTCGCCCTTTATCAAAGCATAGATTTCATCTAGTGTACGAAGTAGTATTGTCTCTCCACGAATAGAATGCCCCGCTATTAGACAATAAAGAAATGTGTTAATCTATTTTAAGCTCTTTTCGTGTGATAAAAGAATTGAATTGATACTTAGGTCCTGAAACATGAAGTTCGTATTGAAGTATCACGTGGAACAACGAATAGAAGTCTATATAAGCGAGTCGGACCACGTTGGATCACTCTATGCAACACCCTCAACATGTCGAAGAGAGTAATCCAGCCCGAAGAGTTCCCCAAGGAGCTCGAATGCTTTGCACCAGATATAAAGGCTTACTCAGCTCTTACAGAGAGACAAAGGCGCAAAGCTTACATCCTAGAACCTGCAGTATGTGATCTATATTTTCAGTGAAATACTATATGACATTTTCCTACAGGATCCGCAAGCCGCCTGCAAAATAGGCCCATTCGAGGATTTACCGCAGATTCTCATGTTCTCTGAGGAGACCTTACCTCAACCCCCGGTATTTTACTATGGATTTCCAGTCTCGGAGCAATGGATAATCGATCTTGGTAACAAGGAGAAGCTGGAAATCTGGTGGCCTCAAGAAATTGACACCTCAGAGACTAGAGAACTAAGCTCGTATCATGTGAAAACTCTGATCCCAGAGTTTCTTCAGAAAAAAACCGGAATCAAGTCATTCACATTATTTTTGCGCAAGATTCTGACATATGTAGACGGAGGCAATGGGTACATAATAACAATCCGAACGAACTACTTCTATAAGGATGGACTAGTACCGGAGTATGCTGATATTAAAAAACTACGTAATATACTAGGGAAAGACGTGAATGAGAAGCCCTTATGGTATATGGCGTCGGGGTTACTGGAGATGCATTGGAATTTTAGTGATGAAAGAGGATCTGTTTATCCGGAATCTTATCTTGATTATGCCTAGAATTTTTTAGTGCTTGTTAGTAATTTGTTTGCTAAATAATAGTACATGAATCCCTTTGAACTAGTAAGGTCGGCTCGAGGATATTTACTCACATATGTGCGTTGGTTTCTCTGTAGTGATGGTAGTAAAGAATCTCATCGTCGGGAGAGATTGTTACTGCTTGACAGCGTTTGAATATCTGTAGCATAACGGTTTACTGATAGTGGTCAACAACTTACATATATTATGAGGGGAGACATTTTCTGGCCTATGAAAAATCTATACCCTAAGAGTTTCCTTGGTACTTTACTAAGGAACAGTGATAATATGAGATAATGATATAGTTCTATTGTGAGATATTAACACCCTGAGCAACTACCAAAATATGTCGACGCTCTATTTCTTATATTGATTATAGATCTCTCTTTGTGTCCCTAGGGTGTACATGTACATCCAAGTCCAACAGTTTTTTAAAAGAAGTAAAGCAGAAACCCTCCGTACCCAAATCGTGAGATACACTAGTAGGAACTCCGTGTCGAGATGTTCTTGTGCAAAAGGAGTGGACTCCTTTTCTTGAGTGCTGTCATATCTGAGCTATAATCTCTAGTGTAGTATAAACTCTCAAATTACTGCAGGACTCTGGATCTGTTAGGAGAATAGGACTATTCGCTATACCGATATGTTTGTCGAATTTTAGAGAAATTTCACCACTCACCTAGTACTTTAATTTTTGCTTTATTCTGGGAGGTTTTCTATCTGCACTTAGCATGTCATGATCTTAGATTGATATAGGCCTTGCGAGAGATACAATATAATGAATTTCATATGCACATGTACATGTGTAATATACTTATCTACTGATCAGTCGTCACGTTTAGAGTTTGAGACACGTGCTATTCAACTCACTAACTATATAAACTGTCTTTTGCATTGGGTATTGTGATCAAAGCCATACGAACAAGTCCTAAGATGCCTCCCAAGTGGAATATAACATGCACTGATAGCGAATTTGTTTGCTTTCTTCCCAAAAGGTACAATAAGCCGGGGAATAAGCATATCGGGCTACTTTTTGTAAGTCGCTTCTGGTCTTCTCACTGGATCATTGTGCATTAAGTGGTCTAATCGTTTCCTCAGGATCCTGAAAAAGCCATCGGAATGATACCGATAGAAACCCTTCCAGACTTCCTTATGTACTCTAGTGAACGCAATCCCAAACCTCCAGTATTCTACTATGGTTTCAAAGTTTTGACGAAGTGGGCCATCGACTTTTCGGAGGCCAACGACCTGGATAACTGGAGTATAATGCCAAATGATGACGGTTCAAAAGGACTTTGTACTTATAGTGCTTTAACATCAATTCCAGACCTCCTCCAAGAGAAAAGCGGAATTCAATCGTTCAAAGTGTTCATGCGCGAGATCTTCGATTACAACGATGAAGATGAATATGGGCCTTGGGTGATTACGATTCGCACGAACTATGAATCCCCTACTGGAATGGATCCGACGGAGAGTGATATCGCCAAGCTACGTGAAGTACTGGGTAGAGATCCGAGTGAGAAGCCTCTATGGTACATAGGATTGCTCCCCACTGAGAGAACCTGGGATGAAAATCGGAAGTCTTGTATTATGAGGAACCATCTGGATCCATGATGTATTCTTCTTTCTACGTACGCTATTGTATACTAGCGGTCATTGATGTCAACCGAGATATATTGAGATGTTGAACTCTATAGTGCAAAAAATATTACTGCATCTACGATTAACTCCATTGAATCTTTTCTTCAGCGGGACATCCATCTTTGGTCTTCTCTGTGTCCAAATATTCTTGTGTATTCTCGAAAGTCGCATTTTCTAAATATGAGGAATACCAAAATTAAGGTCAATGAAGGTGCAGATATGCAGAGTGGCAATATAATAACCTATACCATCAGTAGTCTATACTTGCTGCTCCATCTATCTCCTCAGCAGGTATGAGACCACACAAGCATACAGGAGCGCACAGAAGTAGAGTTTAATATAATCTCAGGACTTCGATATCGTCATTGTTGATTATGGGGGAAGCTCCTCAAATAAATATTGCCATTAAGGAGTAAGGGCAGTAGTGCGTTTAATACAAGATTATGGTTTTATATCAGTTTTTTACTGGTTCTGTTGTAATCATATTAAATTTATATGGTGTGTTTACTTGGTTGGCCTGATCATGTGGTAATTAGAGCAGTCATATTGATTGGCTTTCAAGTTGCAAGCATGTGCAGCTCATTTCATCACCCTTCTGTATGATCTGACTCGGTATAGAGCACATTACTGATTTTGTGGGTCTGTAATATGACTAAAGAAGTGTTTCGATCAGAGATGGGCGTACTGTAAGAGTATGACTCTTTCTGGAATCTTCATTCAAGTCTGATAACGAACAACACAAGCTGACAAGTCCCGGAGTACTAACTGAGTGGTAACTTACTAGGCTATTATCAGGTCAAAAGGTTGAATTGTATGCGGGTAACTGTGCGTTTGGTACGCTATTATAACTGCTCAATTTTTTACTGTTTCTACTGTAATCACAACAGTATCCATCAATAAGTTCTCTACATGGCTGGTCAAGTAGACCAATAAATATATATACTATACTCCACAAAAGTTTTGCGACACACCTTGTAATTCATTTGTCGTAGATATTGTACAAGAACTACACGTCTTCGTTCTAATCAAATATGTATGTTAGCTAAAGATAATAGATAGAATTATATGTAAATAAATTGATAATACTATATACTAAGTCTATATATTTTTTCATTAAAATCTCATGCTGTCGCAAAACTTTTGTGGAGTATAGTATATGCTATTGCTTAGTGTATAGATACACTCAGTTTATTTTATATAGCTTCTCTATCTATATCTAGCTTGTGATAGAGTAAATCTCTGATCTCGTGAGACCCAGCTATCGCTGGAAAAAGTAACCTGATATACAAGTATACATCAGTGGCAGGAGTATTATAGAAGTATAATCTTCCAAAATTCCTTTTGGTGTGTGACGTTGAGGACCTAACACTATATACCGCCAGTTTAGTGGCGGCCATTATCGGTATGGATATCAAAAACCGTACAAATCAGGATTGTCTCTTCACAGATAGGTATGGTTTTATTTATGATAAGGGAAGTAAGTGCTGGCTTCGCTCTTGATATAAGATAATATAACTACTTTGATACTTAGGTACTGAAGTATCACATGGAAAAACGAAAAGAAGTGTATATAAGCGAGTCGGGCGACAGAGACAATACTTTCATAATAACGATCCGAATGAACTATTTCTACTTGGATAGACTAGTACCGGCAGTTGATGATATCAGTAGGCTACGTAGAATACTAGGGAAAGATGAGAATGAGAAACCCCTGTGGTATATGTCAGAGCTACTTCAGGAATGGCAATGGAGTTTTACTACAGAACGAGGCTCCATTTATCCGAAGGTGCCTATTTATTTTCGATAATTTACTTTTTCTAGTAGCTAGTAACAGTGATCAGCTACATTGCTGAGGAATAGTATTATATCACTCTTATTATTTATATGTGTGCTGTATCGAAGATGTATCGATGCTTTCTATACATATATCTGTGTTTTTTCTCGCAGTAGATGACTGTGAAGAATCTGAATGTCCCGAGAGTACTTACTACTAGGCTAGCGAGAAAACAAACCAAAAAGGGGGTACTTATAGCAGCCATTAGATTGCATGTACTACGTAAAGAGTTCTTCCATCGGCCTTAGAAGAATCTATATACTGAGATTTCCCTAGACACTTTGCTAAGAAATAGTAATAAGATAGGGTTGATTTCCTTGTGTTTTGTAAAGGAGTATTCACTATTTTACAAATTTCATCGTTGCCAAACAGCTTACTCTGAGCTCCAATCCAGAATGAGGAGCTTTCGTATCCCCTCGCATTTGTAACATGGACATGTAGGTCAGGAATAGAGACTACGATCAACACTTCCGATCCAGGAAGTCCTGCTCGAGATGCATTTCCAATTTGACTCCGTCAATCTTGTATCTTGTATTAATATTCTATACTATATCCGGCTGTAGTATGTTGGTACTCATACTGACCATCGATGTTTATTTGTACTATACGGGTGTACATCCACATCCAAGTCTAGCAGCCTTGTAAGAGAAATAAAGCAGCTTCACTCTTCCCCCGAGGCGTGAGAAATGCTGTAAGGAATGTCAAGCCCTTCTTGTATCAAGGAACTGGACTTTTCTGTATGAGTGCACATATACATTCTTTGGCATGCTGAGGGCTTTATACTATTTTTGAGAAGCCACGAAAATTGCCGTTTAGGGGTCAAAAGGTGATAGATAACCTGATATGTAGATGTATGCTATGCTGCTTAAGTGAAAAAAATGTATTACATAACATTTGTTGATCTCCCCGCCTTAGATCTTCTCCGTTTTCAACCATTGTCAGAGGCTAAACACAAATTGTTCAAGATGAGCTGGGTTTATATTACAACCAATCAGCTTACATTACTTAGCGGCTCCGTGAAAATAACTGCCAATAAAACAATATCGATGCTCGATTATCACCAAAAGTTCTGCTTATCAGAATTGTCAACATATATCGAATCAAGATGCAGCGCTTATACTAATGTACATATTTATCTAACACATCTACTCATACAACTCAACTATATCATCTTTCTCTTATTCTAGAGATAATACATTGTACTCTTCAGACTATCATGGATACCTCCTCCCCATATCTCTTTGACGCGTCTCTCAATCTGCTTCTCATCCATTCCCATCTCCGTACTACCCAATGGAGGAGGATACACTCCGTGCAACCATGCTCTTCCTCTCTCACATGCTCGATCAGCCCAGTATGCGGGGGGATCAGACTCACACTCTTCGTTGCCCGTGCCCACAGGTAACTGATGTCATTCACTCCTTGTTGAATGTCGTCCGCTCCCAACTTGTTCTCGTCATAGATCACAGAATAATGGGTTGCCCGTACGGTCCCTTGCAACCCTGCATGCGCTTGAAGGTAGAAGTCGAAGTCGTATACTGATGTAACTCCTGCATCAACAACCGTTCCAGCTCTCGTGTTTGATGTTCTATCGACGTCCGCTTCACTGGTGGGGAAGAAGCGTGTGTGGTGACGTTTACCACAGATGGTGACAGTCAGTTTTGGACTGTATGACTTGAAAGACCGGAATGCAGCCTTGATCTCGCGGACTTCATCTTTGAGAACAATATCGAACTGTCCCTCGGATACACCATCACGGAAGACGATGACACGCTCAGGAAGTTTTCCATTCTTTTTTTGGTACTCTTGTAGACGTTCTTTCATCATATCTTTCACTTCTGTAATCATCTGTTGAATCGCAAGAGATCTCTCAGTATTATTCGCTATAAGGAAGGAGTGAGGTTTGGGACATTACCTCTTTACGGCATTCCTGCAAACGCATACTTGCCGGGTACTGTATGAAGCTACTATCACAGGATGCGACTACAGCGGCGATGGATGGAGTACCCTTTACGGATCCTTTACCTGGATGGGTGACATCCATTCCGACGAGCATTGCATCCCTCATCCATCTAAGACTATCTGTTGAGATGCTATGGTTCACTCCTCCTAACTTCGCATTGACCTTCATTGCAATATTTGCAAAGTACTGTGCTTGTCCGCGTTCATTTCGTACCTTTGATGACTGCATACACACGGTTGATATACCAAGTTTCACGTCGCACAACTTCTTCAAGCCGTGGTAGATCCTTCGATCCGTGTTTGATAAAAATACTAATATCAAACTGGGACGTTCCGGTAAGCTCTTGATACTCCGTTCAATAGCTTCAATCGACGCTGAGCGTAGAAAGTCATTTCTACCATTTGGTCTAGGAAGGCGGATGAGCGTTGGCCCACCAATCGGTGAGCCGAAACCCAAGCCACACTGGCCACATTGATTACGGAAGCCCTCGTATACTGCTCGCACCTCATCAGCATTTCGGAAGTCGCTTCTCTCGTTGTCGCTTAGCACAATGACGGCCGGACGTATATTTTTTGCAGACGTCGAAAATTTAATACCCATCAAATTCCAAGATCCGTTGTTTACTTTTGGATTGCCAGCAGAGTACGAAATGCGAGGTGCGTTCAAGACACGAGCTGGAACGACTGCCATTTCTGCGGAGACATTGATGTCAAAACCTGCGATTGGCTGAGCGCGATCAATAAGCCCAAGCATCCTAAGTCCCTGGCCTGCGATAATGTCTGCATTCTGATCAGGGGGTCTGCAGGCAAACCTGATCATATTGGCTGTTTCCTTTTCCGATAAAGTCCCCCATAAGGTTGACCTGGTTCAATCTCGCAAACTTCGGCCGGAACGAAGGTGTCTTTTTCTCTATTGCCGATATTGATGACGGGAATATCGTCTGCATGCCTTAACCTGATATTATACTCTGCAGAAGATTAACTTTTCTTGTTATTTTTGGTTTTATCTTGTAAAAACGTACTTTTTTGGAAATATTGTTCGACACTAACTGTACCACCCATTTCATCGCATTGAAATGTTGTTTTGCGAGCTGTACTTGGACCGAAAGCCTTGATACTGGACTTCTTGCGATATCCTAGGTATTTTGTCGTGACTCGCACGCGTCTCAAGAAGGAGGTAGAAGATTCTCCGAGTTGAACCATGACGTTACTGAGTTGCTCGTTTGGAATAATAAAAGCACTCATACAAACATTAACGTTCATCATCAATGACTTGTAGGTTGGGCGGACACTCGCAAAGAAGCCTTTCCATGCTTCCAAACCTTCACTAAGCTGATATGCTTCTTCACGGGGACTAAACGTGTTTGGGGGGAAGAAATATCGGTTTTTGCCAAATGATATACCACTTCGGGTAGCATGTGTTGTCATAATCAAGTTGAAGGCTGAGACTATTGGTAGAGGGTCATACGAAGGGTTCTTGGCTTCAAGAAACCTATCATAGAAGCCTTTTAAGGGCGCGTTTCATCCATCAGTTAATTGACAATCACTTACCGGTTAAGGTCCGATGATTTCAGTTCTCTCGGTTTCTCAGCCTTAATAGTATAAGTCTTTGCATTAGGACGGGGCCCACTCTGTCCTGCCTCGTAGAACTGAATAGTCACGGAAAAGTTTGCAGGAAGTGGTCGGATTGCAATCAAGCGCTGCATCTTGTCATGAGCTATACCGTGCAAGAAAGTCTTCACTGTTGGGTCCTGCTCAAACAACTCAAAGAGACGTGTACGAAGGCGTCTCTCGGTCTGTTTAACCTCCGGATCGATTTTCAACGGATGATCGTACAGTACAGCATTATCAGGGTATTTCAATGCGAAGTAGTTAGCCCGAAGTGTTACTGCCGTTCCACGTTTCCCGAATTCCTTTCGAATAACTCGATCTTTTATGTCGAGCTTCTTAAGTTCAGAGGTCAATGCGTCCAACTCCCTATTACTCAGACGAGATTCAATTTGAGCCTGACCGGGATTGTATACTGAGGCAGAGACAGAGCCTCCACGTCCACGCCCACGTCCGAAAGTTGGAGAAGAGCCACGACTAGATGCAGGGGATGAGCCGCGGCTACTGAAACCGCTTCCCCTTCCACGAGATTGGCCACGTCCACGACCGCGAGGTTCGAAGTTCGACATGGTTTAATGTGTGTTAGTTTGTTGAAGAAGAGTAGTTTGTTATTTCTGATTTCTGAAAGAGAGAAGTATACCTGAGTGGTGAAGCTAGGAGGCAACATTGCCGGGTTTATATATGTTTGGGGAATTATTATTATTGGACAAGATTGTATGAAGATTCAATTCTAAAAGGATTTCAAATGGGAAGTACTCATTCAGTGGCTGCGGCTGCGGACATGGTGAATGCATCCATCGAGTAACTATAGTATCGGATGTATCTTCAATAGGATCTGAAATTACTTCCATTATGCCGTTTTCCTTCAGAAAGCTGATAATCCTGGAGTAATCCGAATGAATACAGCAGTACGTTTGCCTGAATCAATCTTACAAATGTATAAGTATGTTTGATATTTCAATGCCAATTTATAGCAATAATAATCTATGAAACCTATGACAAGTTTTCTCGAATCCCTGTCCCAGCTCAATAGGACACACGAATAATTTACTCTTTTGCCATTCTTTCTACTCTTCTAAGCTTAGTGACTAATTGCGCATTGCGAGATCTCAATACCGGATATGGTGAGTCAAAACTTAACAATAATAAAAATAAGTTCAGGCCACTTTTCTGGTGCCCAGTCAGTTCAATGAAGACTTATTATGTAACTTTGAACAGATCTGGAATTTAGTCACTTGCGATGGCAAGATACTAGCCCATAAATAATCATAGACCCTCTTTCAACGTACTCGATAAGGTGTTATAACATCTGGTGACTTCAGCTGTCGGTTTAGGTGCACATATATTCCTTATAATGAATTCAAGTTCCTGATTACTGAATATAACAGGGAACCCTCGCAGATAAGCCCTTCATCTAGCCATACCCATGAGGGAAAACGCCTTTGTTACGGAAAAAATTAGCGGAAACAGACTATATGTTATATATTTGACCGCAAAAGAGTATTATATAGAGGTCCAAGTGCACATTCGTATATGAATAATAAAAACATGTCTTCAGTATACAATAAAAAGTAACACCATATGAAAAGAGGTAATAACAGTATCGTATGTCGATAAATTCTATATTTGATGAACTTCTACATGAGCTTTTACATGCTATACATAGTCTGGACTTGATCGAAGAATCGGAGATGTACGTGTTGCGGGACCATATGTCAATGTGATCGTATCACTAAATTTATATGTCGAAAAATAGGAGTCATGAAGACCCTGATTGCAGGTAGAGCTTCACATACACGAGGTCAGGTATTCTGTTCCCAGTTCTGGGGCTGGGAGTTCTGTGTTCTATCTCGCATCCCTGACGTGTGACCAAACTGAGATGGAAGCTCTAACATCTGTAACTGCTACTATGCTATTCTAAATGAATGTTTGTACATATTTGCGTGTAGTGCTTTCATGAGCTTGAATTGAACCTCCGTGTGCTTCAGGATTGTTTGTATACAAGATATACTAAAAGAGTCGCTTATCACCTGTTTGCTACTAAAGTTTTTGATTTATGTACTCGTATTACCGGGGGATTGAGCTCGATATCGTGAAATTGCTAGATTTTCTGCTGCTTTACTGCAAATAACTAACTTGAAGTGAGACGAGAAAATAGCCCCTTCATGTGTTAGACTACCTGAACTCCGTTATGTCTAAAAGAGGTGTATATGATATAATTCCGCCGCAAATATGATCTAAAGTATAAGTGAAATAAAAAGTGGGTAGGGACGGCCTTCAATTTAGTTAGCAAAGTGGATAATATTGCCCGACACACGGGTGCATCTATAATTGAAAAGGAGTTCTTGAAAGTTTCAATTTTATTTAGTGGGATTCCGAACTTTATATCAGAACTCGCAGAAGTCCCTATAAGTACTCCAGGTTGACGAGCTTTACCAGCATCAAATCAACCTATCTGTAGAGTTCTAAGCCTACTGCACTACAAACAAACTCGCAAACAAGTTTTATAGATGTCGGATCAACCCAAGCTCGGAACTTACGTAACCATCAGAAAGAAGCCCAAACCGATAGCGGTAAGTAATACCATAATGATTATTATGAAGAGGAGTTAACGAGCACCCAGTATCAGACGGTAGCAGAAGCATCCTCCTCCTCCTCCTCTAAACCAGTACGTTTATGCCAAGTACTTTGAGTGGATCGATATTCTGACTAAATTGATTATCACTTAGAGTTCGCCTATAGCTTGGCTCTTAGGAAGATTGAAGAACCAGTGTGCTATCACAGATGATATCAACGAAATCTCTGTGTTCGAGGCGTCTTTGTATGGGCCACTCAATACGCTCTTGTGTACAATCTTTTCGGTAGCTGATCACTACATGGTCAAGCCTCAAGGTATACTTCGTAAGTCCCCGGATAATCTCGATAGAAAGAAAAATCCTGCAAAGTCTGTCAATCCCTTAAAGAGCAAACCAAGGGCTTCTCTTGGTGCTCCAGGAGGATCAATCAGATACATCCCTGACTTCATGATTGTCAAGGCAGGTGAAAAGATCAATACTGACGTTCTTATATCAATATTTGAGATAAAGAAACAAGATCTTTCTGAAAAAGGAAGGACGGCTGCAGAAAGGCAATTACAGGAGTATCTTATTCATGCGGTCAAAACCTCTGGAAGTTGGAACTTAATAAAGTTACTCACTGGATTCCTGGTTATCGGAAGTACGACGATAAAGATGGAGTTAGATGTGGCTGAGTTGCATGCGGTCATGCAACCAGGAAATGAATTTACAGCCAGAGAGATAAGTTGTGTCAAAAGACGTACAACATACAAGACATATTCAACAGAATTTGCAGAGGAATTAAGAAGAATTTCGAATTGTTACAAGGGCACTACGTATCCTTGCAATGAGATTCAGGCTTAACGGAAGAAGAATTTTATAACAGATTACAGAGTTTTATAGGATATTTTAAGCAATAATACATATATATCGGCTTTGTATCAATGTAATGAGTACTTGTTGGTAGACTACTCAGCGGTAAACATATATAAACGTTGAATATTAGATTAAAGTTTGGCATAGTCTCCCTTTCCAGGAAGAGAGCCATAAGGATTATAACGCAAAGCGTCCTTGTTACCTTTTACATCATTACGGAGGGATTGATAACCGCCCACTGTCATCGTAATATCTAGGTCCTGAGCAAAGACATATATATATTAATCATACATACACGGATTAGCTAGCAATGACAAGTACATACCGCTAGTAGTGACTTCATCACATGTCTGCATCCATGTTCACCCTCATTTGCCATCCCCCATACATATAATCGTCCTACGGCAACAGCATCTGCACCGAGAGCAATCGCTTTGAATATGTCTGAACCAGTACGTATCCCTGAGTCAAATATTATTGTCATCTCTTAGGTATTGATTCAGTTGATATTATATTCCATGCATAGAAGATGGTAAAAGAACATACTATTGCCAACTGCTTCTACAATTTCGGGTAGCATGTCCAAACTCCCTACAGCTCCATCTACCTGCCTCCCAGCGTGATTCGTGACCACGATTCCCTCACATCCTGCTTCAAGTGCTTTCAGTGCGTCTTCTGCTCTCTGTACACCCTTCAAGACAAATGGCCTTCCGCTGGATATTGTCTTCCACTGCTCAACCATCCAACGTAGCTTTTCCCAAGTATGAGCCTTTCCGTGCCAAACGTGCCCATCTATCCATGAACCAGAATCTTTCTGTAAAGCAGATTCCCCATATTTTCTCATAAAAGCAGGATCAGATCTTCCATTTTCGTTGCCCGTGGTTCCAGGAGGGTAGTAGAACCTGAAACAGTACATCCATGAGAGACATATACATTGACTTATAGTTCATACTGCTCACACATAGTTTGCCAAGCTGATATCCGTTGGCCTCCAACCTAATTGCCATGTATCGACTGTAAACATCATGACATCAAATCCACTTTTCCAAGCACGGTTCATCAAGCTCAACGTCTACGTGTAAGTGAGTTTTATCATTGTCAATACAGTAGATTCAAATTACGTACCACATCGTCGTCATGACCTGCATACAACTGATAGAATCGGGGAGCTTTAGCATGAGGATCTTGCCCACTAGGCCCTTCGTAGCTATGAATTGAGTTACTTTCATTTGAAATACTCGCACCCTCATCGTTAGCTGCAGCTGCATCTTCAATAGAATTGGAAGCAGCCGTAGAAAGGCAATACTACAACAACTAAGGCACAATCACACACAAAGCAAGGAAGGAACTTACGGGTAATCCCAGCTCTCCAGCAATCTTTGCAGGAACAAGTTCGCCTTTTGGAGTATATAGTTTATTTATTCCTATTGGAGCAAATAAAATTGGGGCTGGAATTTTATGTCCAAACAAGGTAGCTTCTCTGTGTTTTAGCCGAATTTGGGCGTATATATGTATAAGATATATACTCACTTGTCAAGTCTCGTGTGTTTGTGTCAACAAGCATGCGGGGAACGATTCTCCATCGATAAAAAGCCTCTCTATTTGCTCGATCAGTCCAGCCAATCCCGGCATTTGAGTTAGCATAAAAGTATCCATGATCGGTTAACTTCCGCTTTGTGGATTCTGCTAGCTCTTCTGGATGAACTGAGAACGAAGGAACTGAAGACATGGCAATTAATAATTACACTGAAACTAAGGTATACATTATACTTACATATCCCATGATCGCCCCCATTCTTGAATACCTCCCTTTGATAGAGCGAGTAGTGCGGTGATGGTCCTTTCGGTTTATTACTTGGGTCCATAGTGTTTCCTTGTAGAATGTATGAATGTCTTGCCACAGTGCCAAGAGGAGAAGATATATGCAGCTTTTATACTTCTAGACTTCAAGAACCTCCGCGGTTCAAAACCAGGAGTACTACGAGTAGGATATCCTGCGGGATGCCATTGGGTTCCGTGCAATGAAAACAATGACGTTCGCGAGTGACGTCGTCGAACGGGCTGAGCGGGAGTGGGGCAAGACAGATACAAAGTCTAAGAATAGAATTTGTTTTTGACATTCATTTTCTAATTGTGACCCCTAGTAGTGGCTACAAGATGAAATTTGTGCATTGATGTTGGCTTCCTCAGATGTTGAGTACTTGGAAGTATGAATGAACTGGTGCTTTCTAGACGTCATGAGTTTCTTTGAATATTCAGTTGAAATAATTAAGTATATAAGACATGGCTCCGCTTATTGTATATTTGTCTGTTCCTACTTGAATGGTAAAATCTGAGCTTTATGTGAATACAAAAGCGATTTTGGTCTTAGGAACTGTAACCGTACGAAAATAATTGTGGGAACTCTTTTACGTAATAATTTAATAATATTTAAAACTTTTCCAAAATGTTGCTTTATTCATTAGTTTTTGTCGGAGAGAAGAATATAGATGACTGTAGTTTACATAATTATTATTTGTGAGTAATCATCTTACGAGTAAGTTACTAAGCTTCAATTCCTCAAGAGTGATGATTGACTGGGATTTTTTTGTCTCTCTTCAATTACTATTTTTATGGAGAATTGTTACAACAAAGTACACTAGTGCCTGGGTTATAGGTCCTTGTAAGAATTTTCAATGATTTGCTTTGCTTACCGGATGAAGGGACGAAAAGGAAAATATTCACGTGACGGAAAGCTTATCAAGACCTTAGACATCAGTGATATCAGATATTTGTGCTTGCTAAATTGATCTTACAAAGATAATCTATTTTTAGATACTTACCTTATATAAGAAACATAAATAGAAACTCATGGTATATAGTAGAACATTTGGACATTTTTATACTAGAAAAATTGTGAAGTACTCAACTACAACTACGATCTAAAGAACTATGGTCATCAAAGTCTATGGCGTAGCTTCCTACTCGGGGACACAAGTTGTCACAATAACGCTACATGAGCTTGGACTCCCTTACGAGCTTATACATGTAGATATGCCTACTGGAGCGCACAAGAAAGAAGATTATTTAGAGAACATGCACCCTTTTGGACAAACGCCCGTCTTAGTATGTTCTTTCTCAATATCCTGATTTTCAACCTGATAATGACATGAGCTAGATAGACGAAGATGGAACAAAGCTATATGAATGCAGGGCTATAGCCCGTTACCTTGCGATGAAATATGGGGGCGATAGTCTATACCCTGTTAAGGATCTCAAAAAACTATCGCTATTCGAACAAGCTGCATCCATTGAACTTACGAACTTCCATCCCTTGGCCCTTGAACTGGCCAAGGAGCTTGTGTACAAAAAGTAAGCGTGGATATTTACTGTTAAGAGAGGATATTTTACCCTACCTTAAACTTGCTGATTCTTTTTATAGATTTAGCTCCGCAGAAGTAGACCAAAAGCGTGTTGAAGCACTGAGAGCCTCCCTAGAGGAGAAGCTAATTGGCTACGAACGCATCCTGTCGAAATCAAAGTACCTTGCCGGAGATGTTTGTTTATAGTTCTCTTTGTAATACTAGTTTTCCATCTAACCCACTCCTTTATGTTACAGGAAATCACTCTTGCAGACCTTTTCCATATTCCGTATGGCCATTTGATGGGAGACGTAATCCAATCATTCTCTTTTGACTCACCAAAGACCCCAAACGTAGGAAGGTGGTGGGCTGATATCAGATCTCGTGCTTCCTGGAAAGCGGTACTTTCCGAGGCTAAGAAAAGTCCAGTCCAGCTACCACTTTGATATATAAAGACATTAACTGTAAACTGTAAACGAAACAGGATGATACAAATAATAAGACTTCTGCTGATTGTGAAAGACCATAAATGTCTATGTGAGGAATGCGCACTTCGCTATCAGCTTCCTTCTACTTCTCTGGATACATCAAACCGATACCTGGCCCCACTAATTACCCTAAAGATGTTTTCCATCAAAATAACATCAACAAAATACAACTGTATATGGAGTTTGAGCAGTGTAGAGATAGCAAAACTTCTGAGAAAAATATCCCCGAACCTTAGGTTGACTTCCATTTCTGTTGCGAATCGCTACAAGATCTTCGACGCATTGTGCATAGTTCAATTGAAATCCTGTGGTCGTAAGGGGTGCACAACGCCGAATAATGGCGTTTGTCACAATTGTAATCATTGCCCGACACACGGGGCCGCACATCGAGCCGCACATCGAGGCTCGGAAAACAGCAAAGAATGTGTGAGATGTGAAATACCAAGCATGTACATATAATTGATATCATCGTCCGAAGATCCAAAAAGCTTCTTCTTCTACTACTACTGCTGCAACATAGATAAAAGGATTATATAAAAAGTATTTACCTGATAAAGTATGTAGCAACCACGACTTATGGGAGCTAGAGCTTAAAGCCCCGAGGGGAAAGTCTGAACCTGAATCTGGTAGTCAGTCCTTTATTACAAATAACTTGAAGTATCCACGTAGCGGGCAATCAATAGATTCGAGGCTCTGGTGCACGGGTTAATGCA
>NBAZ01000051.1:0-52060 GCA_002794735.1 Pyrrhoderma lamaoense
TACAATAGATAGACGTGATCAATTGAACATCCAGCACACAGTTCTCAAGAGCTAAATATCTTACAATTTGACCTCAACTCTCTAACACGAAATACTTCGCCTTTTCTTCTATTACCTTCACTTCAGCGTTGTACAGGAAATTCCTCCAGCATACCAACTTTCACTAATTCTTCATCGTTACGTTTAAGAATTTTCTGATGATCTAGACTGTCTTTTTGCTGATAACACAGTAAGCTTCACCCCATCTTACCAGGGTAAAAAGATCTACGTTTACTAGCCATTATTATCATTACAGACTGATCAGACTGACTGGCGAATCGTACAGCTTACCACAGAGGTAATTAACCATGATGCTGTAACTTAACGCCGGTTTTGTCTTCGTTGAATATGTCGATACCTTTGTTGCTGGTAACGAGGTTCATAGATGAGAGCCATGCACAGTATAGTTTTCCAGTCTTTCCTTTAGGTTTACTGCACCGAGAGGTTTGTTACAGGAAGAATCAAATTTGTGTGACAAGGTTATATGAGTATTTATATCTCATCTACGATATATCACATCCTATCGTATCTATTTGCTAAAAACTGGGAATGTTCAATCAGATATCTACGTATACACATAGTTTGATTTGCTGCACCCCGTGTATATGGTAAGATAGTAAATCAACAATATATTTAATAATAATGATATATCAACATCGTGCATGATCATAGTCTACCTCAATGTCCGGTATCAAAGTGTCTGGTGTCAGAATGAAATTATAAATAGATGTATGTGGTATATTATGACATAATCAATTCCCATATGCATGATAAGATTAAGAAAGAGTCCACGTTGAACTTGTATCAACTATACATACATTTACTTGAAAATACGGCAAAAAATGCCACCTTAATAACGCATCCCAGGTCCTCCTGCGTTCCCGTTGGTCATAAGTCTTTCGGGACTTAGATCCCCACGAGAATGGTCACGGCTTTCGCGTAAGTCGAAGTAGAAAGAGAGCAGATAAAGGGTGAAAAGGAAGGATATAGTCCATTCCACACAAGCACCTGCGTCTTGATTCGTATAAAGGAGGATACCAAATGCAATCGCGAGTATAATGAGAACAGTTGCAAATATGGCTTTGAAGAAGTATGCAATACGCAGTTTGATGAAAGTCCGTCCAAAAGCTTTATCAAGCCAACGGAACTAGAAAAAAATGAAAACCGAAAATGTGGCGTAAGTTTACCATCCATGGCCGGAACAGAGTTAAATCACACGAACCTCAGCAATAGTAAATATCGCTGATAGCGCTGTTTCCGACTACAAATACGAGGAGGAACACTCGATGAAGGCTCACATGACGTTTTGTGTCAAATACGGCCAATAAGATAAGACCAGCTCCGCCGACAAAAGACCACATTATCGCTAATATCGACATAGCCTTCTCACGCTTGCGCATATTAGGAAGTAATCTATAGATTTAGTCAGTATCTGATAGATAAAGTTATAATTACTAGAGAAAGATCTGACCGGCGTTCATGTCTTGCCCATCGCTCAACTGATAAACTCAGGAAAAAGCCAACGGCAGTCACACTACCACCAGCAATGAATAACGGTTTTAAGAAATCAGCAGCAACGTCGCTGATGTATGCAATTTTTTGGTCTGTATCCATAGAAATATAGTGTGGCCGGCCACTCGCCACCCATGTTATGAGTAGAGATAAGAGCGTCCCAAACCATACAAAAGAAGTAACTATAGGAATCCAGATATACCACCAATGGTGTCGGTGCCGATGATGAGTTTCCTGATGGTGTGGATTGGGTAAATTTCCGCCTTGCAACTCTGGCGATGAAGAGAACATGGAGTCGAGTGCAAGCAAAGGGAAGGGAAATTTGCGAGCTGACTGTGTGATGCATGGCTGCCGACGCAGAGGGGGACTTGTTGGAGTCTGAACGGGTCCGGCTTGGCCGCGTAGTTGCGGAAGAACTAATGTTTTCAGTTAGTCGTTTTTGACGTCATGCAAAGTAATCCTATTTGTGGGAAATTGCTCCTCAATCGGCTGCGCAGTTAGCATACTGTTCTTAGGTAAGAGAGCAAAATAGGGAATATGGCAAGTAAAATAAATCTGTTCCATGTAGTGTTATATCATCTCACGATGAATTGAGTATTTATATCTATTCTGTATTCATAATGATAATGCCACGTCGTACATCACGATACCCCGATACGGTAGCTTCAATCACATCGCCAGCTTGGAAACAGTTTTTTGTCATCGTCTACATACAAGTAATACTATGGACGAGAGGCACCCACAAGTCAACCGAGGTGGTAGAGGAATGGGTCGAGGAAACGCTTGGGGCCGACGAGGCTCAAACAGACCAGACTCTAACTATTCTTATACCAGACATCCAATCAATATGAAAAGAAAGCAAGGTTACCACTTACGCATTGTGAGTATGGTTTTCAGTAGCTCGGAAGCTCGAAATCAGGGTTTTTGATTACTGTATATAAGTCCTTGCTATACCATTAGTATGTATTTTTTTAATTATGAAGTCTAAACGTTAATGGTCTTATGTTACGTTAAGGGTCATATCCAGCTGTACAAGAAACCGTATCCGGTCTGACGTCGGCCCTCTTAAAAACAACACCAGCAATCCCGGGTCTCGATGATAGCATTGTGATCTCCCCTCGGCGTCTCCATTTCACACTTGCTGTTATGAGTCTGAAAGATGACAATGACGATACACCTTCAAATGGGTCGAAGACAGTTTCGGATGCAATCTCCCTATTGGAATCTATCAGACCCGAAATAATCCGGTTATTGAGGGGAAGGAGTCTCCGTGTACCTCTTTCTGCTATTGACATTATGAAACCAGAACGGAATGACTTGACTCGAGCA
The DNA here is from genome assembly GCA_002794735.1 of Pyrrhoderma lamaoense. NCBI lineage: Eukaryota > Fungi > Basidiomycota > Agaricomycetes > Hymenochaetales > Hymenochaetaceae > Pyrrhoderma > Pyrrhoderma lamaoense. The sequence continues at coordinate 2,881 of NBAZ01000051.1, forward strand.
CATGTACTCTTTGCCGGTCCTTCGGAGGCTGACTTGATGTCTTCTGATGGTAAACTCTTGATATCGGTTGCAGGTAGCTGTGATATAAGGGCACATTGCTTTCTAGCTTACTAATTCTTCTGCTTCATAGAAACTATACGACAGGCATTCAACCAAGCGGGATTGAACGAGGATAGGCGAGAGCTCAAGGTAAGATCTCCGTCATACAATAAAATACAATACGAAATCATATATGGATTTCGATAAGCTGCACTGTACACTGTTAAACACGAAGGATCGCAAATCGGAGTCGCGAGAGAAACGTAATTACGTTAAACGTATCCCCTTCTCCTTCAAGGACATTCGAGAATCAGCAGTCATCCAAAAATGCATAAATAAAGTAAATACCTCCACTGCCTTTAGCGAAGACAACACCTCGCTTCAAAAATCTTCAGCTCCTTTGAATCCATCTTCATCTTCTTCAACGAATAGCAATACAGACACTAGGCGAGAAAGGTCTAGTAAGACAGCACTGTCCCTGGATCTTGGTACGTATGATATATCTGAAATCCAGATATGTCGCATGGGAAGTAGAGGACCTGAGGGTGAATACGTCTGCGTTGGACGAATTAATATCTAACAGCATTCATAAGCAATAAAGCTAAGCATATAAAATTCTCTATGTTCATATCAAATTTCAAACTATACCTAACGAAAAATACTATATATGTAAGTCTTGTTGCCAATACATATTCTCTGAGTAAAGGGCTAAAGAGCTCTTAGGTGGGCTTTCATTCCATAGTACACGGGTCTTTGTTATAAATGCAGATTTAAACATATATTACTGATTTCCTTGAGTTAACGTTCTGTTATTTGTCACAATCCTCCAATTGAAATAGCCAGACAACCCCTGAAAGCGATGTAGCTGCAGTCAGAGATCTAGAAATCAATGAAAAAACTGTAGATTGATCGAACTATAGAATTCGATTGTTTGTCTGTACTCGGTGTAGGCCCATTGGCCCTATAACGAGGGACACGAAGAAGAAATTCAAGGAAATGCCGTTACCATAAATTCAAGCAACAAAGAAAAAAATTAGGTACCAGCGATGGCAGTTCTCATCTCACACTATTTCAACTACTCCAATTTCCCGATGCAAATACTCGAGGAAGAATTCCAGGACTAAGTGAAGCTTTGATCTATCAGAACGTATGATGATATGCTACTAGACTGAGGTATTCCTTTTTATTGTGAGATTTCCATTAATTATTCACCGAATATTAACACCTTAGAATATGATGCAATAAATCATGAGATTTCAACTTATGTAGCCATCACTGAGATACAAGTACCTTCATAATACTATAGAACACAAGTAGTGTCACATGTTACAACTAATTATAGTAACACAAAAATTGCGAAGCGTAAACAGTCCATTGTCCGAAATTCAACCTGGTAGCTACCGAAATCTATAATGTTGTCTTCGTTTTCAATTTTGGTCTCGCTTTACTGCATCTAGAGTCAAGATCAACCTGACACAGCCTTTTCTGTCTTTCAATCAGACATCAACGACATCTCCCCCACATCCACTCAATGAATGTTCGAAGAAAGGATGATAACTGGTATTTATCCCTTCACAGGTCTTCCTGCACCCTTAGCAATCTTACGAACTCGACTGCGAGCTTCTTCATTTAGCTTATTCCGTTTACTTCTCCTTAACCTGGGCCTGAGAACCATCCCATCTGCACTGACTTCAGATTTCTTTGTCACAGCTTGTTCTGAAGACCCAATTAACGAGGTTGCGTCTACTTGTTTTTGTTCGGGTCTATTGTATAGGATGAGTAAATTTGTGTGCTCCAATCTGGGTTTTATCCACGAAATACATACTTTGATTTCTTTCCTGGCAGTCCAACATCATCCCTGGTGTCATCAGTTTCTCGCTTAGAACGCGCTTCTTCGACTTCTCTTTTCCGCCCTTTCTCGATGGTCTCGACAACTATGTTACGACGGGGAATTTTATCGAGTATTGTTAAGATCTTACTGTGAAGTGAACCTTCATCACTCAGTAAGATAGGTTCAACTCTTTTACTTTCCTCCTTCTCATAGTACTCAATTAAGAACTTTCTGACATAGATGGCGATTGCTTTTAATCCATTTAAGTTATCTGGCGCACCTCTGATAACATCATAAAAGCAAGGGGGACTGGAAAAAAAATTATCACGTTGCGAGATGCTCAAGTTCCTACCGAACAGTATCGCACGGCTATATTCTTGGCATTTTCTCTTTGCTTTATATTCTTTGCTTTTTGAAGCAACCACTGAAGCATCTTGATAAGTAAATAGGGTCCAGACCACGATCCACCATATAGATTCCAGATCGTGAATATAGTTGGCCCAAACTCCTATGGAGCCCTTGTCAGCTGTAAATCCTTCGTAAGTATTGATATCGAAATCCTCAAGAGTATCAGGTATATGTGTCACGTAGGTATCTATGACAAACCCGAACTGATAAACTTGATTGACAATCTCAGAAGCCATGAAACCTGGTGTTCCCTGTAAGTTGATGATGATTATAATGTGTCCTGTGTAGATATATAAAAAACGACTTACCAATCGGTCGTCACCCTTTTCCCCAGTACCTGCCCGCTTTGCAAACTCAAGATCTCCAACAAGTCCACGCTTCTCCCCAGTAACAGGATCAGTATATAAGTACAGATTTCCCGTACTTAGGTCTCGGTGCACCCATCCAGCCTTGTGAATCACGCGTAGAACTATGGAGAAATTATTTATGATTGATGTAACATATGAAATCCCAGACTTGCCTTTCACCGCAGATACGAGAACCAGGAGCATGTCATCTAGATTCCGCAACTTATTGTAAGGTACTGCATGTTCCTTGAATACAATCCGGTAATGCCAACGATGGTCGTAAGTTCTTCGAATCTCCATTAGATGTCCATCGAGCTCTCGAGCTTGCTCATCTGCCTCTTCCCTGCAGTCCTCGAGGTCGCTTAAGCTACTTCTATCACACCTGAATACACTATGTGGTAGGCGTATCTTATGTCTGTTTGTCGGGCCCTTACCACGAAGAATAGTATTTTCAGTGTGATCCTCTCTATCACCTACTCTGACTCTCCCAGATGCAATCGGTGTCAATGTCATACTTCTTACCAATTCTCGCTCTTCATAATCATCTATATCCTCTAGGATCATCCGCTGTATCACATCCTCCGTCTCAAGCTCCCCTGTAGGCCAATAGTCTTTGATTACTACTGGCATCTTCTCTTCTGTATCATCTTCAGTAAATGCCTTGTATATCCGGGTTGCCGAGGTGTATATCCCATCTGCTCTTGAATCTGAGATGACGTTTGTTGAGCTCGTCCAGAAGTGTTGACCAGCAACAACAAAATCAAATACACGTTCGCCTCCATTATAGAAAGCATTCAAAGTTGGATCCCATCCTAAATGGACCTTGTCCGCAAATACGAGTGATAGAACTACTTTTACCATCGTTCTTGGATCCTGTAGTAATATTCCATCAGACTTTATTGATGAAAAATTCACTGTAACATACAGTGTCAAAATCAAAGGCCACACTACATATTATTATGCTTCGACAGTAGAACCACAACCTCATTCGCCGTCCTTCGATAGTTGCACCAAGAGTGAATCGGCGACATGGATCGACACTCATGCAATAATGGAGATTGTGGAGTATCTGTTCCGCGTTCTGTGTGAACAAACCTGTCAGCATACGGTTGGATCAACAGTCTGAGTGATTACCTGGTAATCGTCATATACTGAGTTAGTGAACCTCTTGAAATGAAAACTGAAAGCTGCATTGTACCAGTGTTTTCCATCATACTTCTTCGGATAACTGTCATCGGAGCTGCTTAGATATAGATGTGCGTCAGGAGTGATTTCACTACCCTTCAGTGACCAAGTAGCTCTCTCCCCATTTGAATGAGCATAGCACGTAGGTTTTAGAACCACATTCTTTGCATCTTTCAAAGCGGCCTTTGTTATTGTGTCGAACAGCTTTACAACTGGTGTGTCGTATACATCGGATTCATGTACATTACGAAGATTATGACGTCTTGGGAAACAGCTCCATGAGTACGTTCTCGAACGGTTGTTCCTACAGAGTATACGGTCTTTAATGCAGTACTCTATAATTCGATCGATATTGAATCCTGGTCGGATAGGAGGTAAGACATGTTCAAAGAAGTATTCCATCGAGCCTTGCGCAACTTCGCCTCCCGTGTATTGGACAATTTCTTCACGTCGAGGCTCTAGATATAGAGTGTATGTCTTTCCATTTTCACTTTCCCCCTGATTTGTTCGAGTATCTCTCTGTTTTACTTCCTGTAGTTGTTCTAGTTCCATTTCTCGTGTGCAAATTGAAGGGTCAACACTCAATGATGACGTTGATAGCGAGACGAAAGATTCAGCTGTTCCATCGTATATAGCTTTACCCTTCCCCTTATCTTGCTTTTTGGGATTAGAATTCACGGGTGCGCCGGATTCGCTGAACCTAACAGTCAGTCTATTGGAAGGCGAATTCATTGGATAATGTTACCATTGATAGATGTCCGTACTAGCCTTCTTCTTTCCTTTTTGATTTATCGAGCTCGACTGGCTTCGATGAGCAGACTTATAGTTTATTGCCATCTCTAGAAGAGGTGGTTTTTATCTAAGAAATAAATAGCGTGTGTGTTAGAGACGGTAGTCACATGGATAACACGACTCGTCACAAAGCTTAGACGCGTCTCTTACGTAAGTGAAAAAGTTTGTGGACACAAGATCTCTTTTAATACTCGGTACATTTTCGTCATTTAGGGCCATTGTACTAGCTTACTGAGGAGCAGTTCCACTACACGGAACTTAACAAATACAATCAATATTACTCGGTACATTCTTATCCATTACATATGATCCTTTCTAAGTTGTAATTTATCATTGGTATTCTAGTAAGTACTATAGTATAACGATTATGTATAATATTAAATATAGGTTGGATTTTCATAACATAGTAAAGTGATATGTAATCAATGACGGAGAGAAGAATCTTCAATAATTTTCTGGTACAACCTACGAAGAAAAGAGAATATTTCAGTTCACAACGTTTGAGCACCTTGGATTGATGCATAGTCTCGGTAATCTCGTATAGCTCGAAGCTTCTATCCGACAATTCGCCTTAGTATGCTCTTTCTATCCGTTGAAAAATCTAAACCGAGAAAGTTACGACATGTGTACTAGCCATCAGTTCCAAACTCCAAATACCTCGATTCATTGAAAACTAGTACGGCCGGTGACGGACTAAACCTCCAGGCTTTGGTTATTCAGGTTTGGGAGGACACGTTTATTTTTTAAGAATATGGGAAATACCAGCAATGAGTAAAGAAACATGTTGCTAGTCCCAAATTCAAGGTTTCTCTTACTTGTGTTGATATATACATTTTGTCATGTAACTGAAATCCGGATATACCGTAGGTCCTCAGGCCTCAGGCTGATTATGTTTGCGTTGGGTGAACTAACCTTGGTATTTTAGCAAGTTAATTAAGAACTCAAAATGGGTATAGCTTGTTAAAAAAAACCTGCATTCATATTTTATAGGCAAACTTGGCAAAGTACCACCATATGCAGGTCAATTTGTTGATAAAAACTAAGTTAGCGCGAAAATTAATGGATCCCCTTGATGTCCTTTCACTCTACAGGGCGCGAGTCTTCATTGTGCAATTAACATCTACAGACGCGGCTCAGAATTACTCGCTCCTCCGGTAAAATTACTTAGTCACCGAAGATGCTGCCCTACAAAAAATACATAATTATTCAACTTCATACTAATTAATATAGAGAAAAAATAAATGAGAATATAGATTTTTATAAGTTAAAGCTTCAATAGAAAAATCAAGCAAAAAAAATAAGAAATGACATTATAATCTTAGAACTACTAAACTTACTTCCTAAATCGGTAGGTATACTTATCTCTTAATTTATTACATTATTTTAATTTTTTTTCACAAATAAATAGGCTATAAAACTTTATAAGTAGATAAAAAACATATAAATACATAATTAACCCGCTAATATAAAGAGTTAAACCTCAAAAACTCAATTAAATAAGTAAAGTTTGTTTGACTAGCTAATATGAAACTCGTCCCAAAAAGGAAAGATTTTTAGAGGGTCCGAGTTTTTCAGCCTTTTTAATTGAAAAATCAGATAATTTCACAGTTCAAATATTATATTATAGTTGATTCTATTAACAGCTAGTAGTAATTCATTTTTTGAGGCCTATTCATAATATAAATTTCTGGAAAATTGATCAATAATTCAGGTTCACCTAAGAGCTTCCTTTTTGGGACGAGTTTCATATTAGCTAGTCAAACAAACTTTACTTATTTAATTGAGTTTTTGAGGTTTAACTCTTTATATTAGCGGGTTAATTATGTATTTATATGTTTTTTATCTACTTATAAAGTTTTATAGCCTATTTATTTGTGAAAAAAAATTAAAATAATGTAATAAATTAAGAGATAAGTATACCTACCGATTTAGGAAGTAAGTTTAGTAGTTCTAAGATTATAATGTCATTTCTTATTTTTTTTGCTTGATTTTTCTAATGAAGCTTTAACTTATAAAAATCTATATTCTCATTTATTTTTTCTCTATATTAATTAGTATGAAGTTGAATAATTATGTATTTTTTGTAGGGCAGCATCTTCGGTGACTAAGTAATTTTACCGGAGGAGCGAGTAATTCTGAGCCGCGTCTGTATATCATTGCCTTCTTTTTAAGCCATCTTCTACTATTTGACACAAAAAAGCTCAGAGATAGTTGCCTGAAAGCGGTGTTATTGCGATCAGAATTCCAGAAAAATAGTGGAAGCACTACAGCGGAAACAAAAGATATTGAATAGTCATGGGCCCTCGCTGATATGCTCTAAACTCATAATGGAAAACGATGTATATGATGTTGCATCAGCTCACCATAGGCCCTCATCCTACCAACCATACCATAGTTGGATTTATTTTCAATTCACTGGTGTTTTGAATCACCTGAAGATATTGCGAGGATTTCTAGGCTAAAGCCCACTCTCACATCACGAACCAGGCCGACAACTGTGATTCAGTGCCAGTAAGAATCCGACTTATCAATGTATGCATGTGCATCGGTCATGTCTATTTTATTTAAGTGTACACTCAGCGTATACGTTAAGATAACAGGTATGGGCCCATCAGGCCCATTCAAAAAGTTTTATAATCTTACTATTGTATTCTCCTAAAAAACGGACGAGAAGATTCATCGTGAACAAATGAACAATAAGGGCGATGCCATATAGATGTTCTTTGGAGGAAATCAGATAGATCCATCCAGATTAAAATTGGCCCGAAAGGAACAGTGTACGCAAGTATAACGTTCCCATGGGGCTTACAAACATGTAAGTAGTGGGCCTTAGCAGAGTGAAGGATACTCGTTGCCATGATGTCGTCCTTATCTACAGATATCAGCATTAGGAGGGTGCAATACGCATATAAATCCCTTCATCCCAGTAGTACAAGTCGTCATCCCCTTCTATCATATCCAGAGGGTCAGCTTACTCCCGCCCCCCATCTCACAGCCCTACTTACAAACATAACTCTGGGTAGACATGGATCTCAGTGACAGTCAGGTTCCTCAGGAGGTGACCGTGCCAGGATTTTCCTCGCCTTTCCACAAAGGTGTCAGCAGCCATTTCAGTTGCAAGAACACATTGTTTGGAATCGATGACGAAGGTCCAGAGGCAATGGCTGCTTCGAAAGCCACCAATGACATGCTCAATCAATTCCTCAAGTACGACTTGACACAATCTCTCCACACAACTACGATCGACCGGTTTCTACTTTCCTTGATGAAGGTCATCAAGGGAGAAGCAGGCCAGCCAGTGAGGCCGTATGCGCGACTTCCCCGCGACAGGCACCTGCAGGAGATAGTAAAGGGAGAAGATGTACTGAGATATCGGCGTGAATATTGCGAGCCGGTTCAAAAGGAAGAAGACCGATATTCTCCGTTCTGCTTCCTGGCAAACGCCATTCTTGAGAGTATATCCGAACCCAGTTCTCCTAGTATCTGTTTTGTTAGGAATGCCTCTCATGTTCTTACATCCAACGACCATCCTAACGGGAGGAGCCCGGACCTGGTATATGTTAGGTCTGACTGCCGTAGCGTCAGGAAAGGAAAATGGAAGAGCCACTGTCTATATGGACCGGATTCGAGTGAGAAGCTTTGGGAGTGGAAGGATGTATTGAGTGTTGGCGAAGTTAAAATCACCTCCAAAGGATCGATCGTACTTGAAGAGGACATTCCTCGTCCTCCCACGTCACTGGTCTTGCCGTTTAACCATGTAGGACCGGTGACGAGGGGGATAAAAAAGAAGTTTGAGGAAGCAATGCCAACGGCAAACAAACGGCAACGAACAAGATCGAGTGGTGCAAGTAGCAGCGGCTTTTCGCCCATGCAGTATTACGAGCTGCCCGATGGCCCTACTCGGCGGAGGAATCCCAAGCTGCGAGAGGATCTTGTTTATCAGAGCGCGCGATACGTGAGCGATCACATGACGATGGATGTCACCCGTCGGCACGTGCTGAATCTGCTGATCAGCGACGGCTTTCTCTGGCTTGCATACTACGACCACCAGGGCGTGATCTACTCTCCCCCGCTGAACTTTGTGGATGATCTGTATCGATTCGCATATGTTTTGAAGATTCTCAACGAACTCGAGAGCAAGGATATTAGCCACTTTGCGCAACAGAAGGCCGTCAAAATTAGTTGTCTCGTTGGATCGGGCGCAGACCAACAACGGTGCAAGAAAACTGTGAATGTACTGAAAATTACCGCAGGAGAATATCCGGAGGGCTTGGAATTTGTGACTGGGAAGAGGATACCTGAGGGCCCTAACCGGATATTCTTTGGTGAATCGACTCAGATGATGATGGTTGGAACAAAGATAGAGAATGGTGTTGTTGTTCCGATGACTATGGCGGATTTAGAAAGAGGTGGTGATCATGAAGACCCGCTTAGATGGAAGCATGTCCTCAAATGGAGCTATCCATACTCTACCAGAATATCGGAGCCAGAGATGATTGAGGAAGCACGGAGAGTTCTTGAAAGATACGATGATATACCCGATCCGTCTGGAAGGGTACTTGCCGTGAAGATCTCGAACTCGCTACCGAATGTCATTGGAAGGTACGACATAGATGATAGGGAGAGGAATTTTCGGGCATTTCTTGGAGTAGGCTACGAGGAGACGAGAATACTTCGGTTCATAATATTTGAGTATCTCGAGCCGATCCATAGTCTTGATAGTCTCTCGCAATTCATGGAATCTATTCGTCACATTGCACTAGGTATGTTCTCACTTATCTCTGTATCGTTTATGCGCTGTAATGACGTATCATCAGCAATTCATTACTTAGCGACAAGCGAGGAATCAATCAAACACCGGGATATTAATGTAAACAATCTCATGTTCCGTCGTCTCGGTAATAATCAGGCTCAAGGTGTACTCTGTGACTGGGACCAAGCATCCACATACGAAACAGAGAAATCATCTGATCACACAAGGATGCGTACTGGAACAAGGGCATTTATGGCAATTGATATGCACAAGACCCCGCCTCCTACCCATATTGAACGATTTGACTTTGAATCTCTACTTTACGTGATGTATTGGATCAGCATGAATTACTCTGGAGGTAAATTCCTTCTTGAGTCTGAGAGACATCCTGGTGCCAAAGAGTGGTCTCTTTGGAACGTTGAGGACGACAGGATGGTGGCTATTCAAAAAAAAGAACTCTTGAGGGCAGATTTTTCTGTGGATTTTGAACGCTTTCCTCCATTTTTTCAGCCTCTAGTCCGCGACTGGCTGCACCCACTAAAGCTTTTATTTCGTTCCGGGTATATTGAGCGTGATAGCAACAACCTCATTGCAGCCCAGAATCGAATGTCAACGACTTTTAATACAGCCGTTGCGAGTCTGAACTCAGGTTCTGCTCATGGACCTCCCGACTTTGATAGTATATCCTTGGGAGGTCATGTTACTTTCGAAAAGGTATGGGAATTACTCCAAAGATGAGATCCAGAGCCTAGTCTTCACGTACTTTTTATATTTGTTGTTTATTATTTATTTTATAGTTATTATACTACGATTCATGGATTTCTTGAGTGTACGCTATAAATCTCAGTTTAACGAGACTTTTAGAACGGAAATAATTTACTATATCGATGAATAAGGAATGGTGTGATTTATTTTTATAGATGTCCAATGGAGGTGAAGTGTCTTTTGAGTGTTTCAATGCAGGTACTCCTACTGTGAAGGTAAAGGTTAATTTTGAGTAGGGACAAATCTACACGAAAGATCCTGATGAATATGGGAGATTATCGTGACTCTGATTCTTTTAAGACTGAGAAGTACATGGCTAAGCACTTGATAAAACTCAAGTAAAGCTTTTGTACAATAAAAAGTAAAAAGAGGTATTTCCAATCTACTCATCTTAGGTATCGATGATGGCAATCAAGAAAGGGGCAAACAAATTAAGGCAATCGTAAGTAGACTATAATGACTGTTCATCTATAACTAAAGTCAACCTCTCCTACTACCTTTTCATCAACACATGAATGCGCTACTCCAGATAATAAGCAACCCGATATATACAATACATATATCTCAATGATATCACAAGAACACTAGTATTGAAAGCGATCACATGATATTGGATGTTCTGTTATTGTAGCCAAGAGCTGAATCTTGTTCTTGTTACAACCCTTATTTGTTTATTACGAACATAGAAGCTTATTTTACTCTCTGATAAGTTTCTATGACTTTTCGGCATACTTCAACATTGCGTTGAGTAGCGTCACGCAACATGCGAGGTATAATTCGCCATTCATCGAACGCTAACGGTTGAACTTCTCTCTTTTATTTGTCCCTGCACCGCCAAATACATTGTGAAATACACCAAACTGTGCCGAATGATATCCAAGCTTGGATGGTCGAAGCCAGGAGGCTTGGATATCGGAACAGCGCCTATGATTAATTCCGCAATGAGTATACTAGTAGCTATTGAATCGACTCTGAATCTACTTAATAACTTTTGTGTGTTATACATCCTTTTTGAGACAATTTCTTCAGTGGGCCCAGCCAATATTGGACTAGATGTTGTGAAGAAAAGGAAAAAGTCCAATGTCTCCAATAGAAATAAATCGTAATATCTCAGTAGCTCTTAGCAACGGAGTTATCATCATCAGTGTTCCAGTATGGCCACTCTTGTACTCCAGAGTTCCTCTCAGACTCGGGTTAAATTTCCCCTCAGAGTAACTTATGCTGATCCAACACATCACATAATCTAGTGATTTGAAGTCGAACCGTTCAACAAGAGTGGGAGGCGGGGTCTGTGTATATCGATTGTCGTGAACGCTCTTGTTCCACTATGCGTCCTTGTGTGCTCGTTCGCTTTCCCAGTTTCGTATGTAGATGATTTGTCCCAATCACAGGTATACCTTGAGCCTGATTATCACCGAGACGATGGAACATGAAATTGTTCATATTGATATCCCAGTGTTTGATTGCTTCCTCGCACAATGCCAGATAACGAACAGCTATCAATATGTCATTATAAATATCTAGACCGCAGGCCCGTATAGTCCTTTTAGTAGTCTAGTCAACCACCCCTAACACCTATTTCTTCAGATACATAAATTTGAGATGCAACGTATTAGGCGATTCAGTTTATATAAGCAACATATTTCAATCACACTATAAGAGCACTAAATTTATAAGCGATCTCATGATAAAGATATTATCCGACGTCCAATTATGTTCATAGTTGCAACACTTGAGTTGTCTTTACGACCATCAAATCTTGGCTTAATGGCCAACAATAGAACTTATTAAAGCCCTATATCGATTTGAAGACGTACTACAAGATATCAAGAACTTCAAAAAACGAGGATCTTCATCACTCTTGCAATCTAAGCTGTTCGACTCGTCAAGGCCGATCCTGAGAAGAGTGAAGACGTGCTTGACCTACGTATGTACTGACTGTTGTATCCTTATATATAGTACAGGGTTAATCTCTTATACTAGGAAAGATAGAACTGAAGGACGTAGATACTTTGGTAAATCTGTTATACTAGCAGATGGTACGGATGAAAACAGGGGAGACTATTTCGGCTCCAAAGTTGAACGAGATTCACGAGAATGCACTCAGAATTAGGGGTGCCCTTAAGTGGGGCTACCCTAAGGCTAGTAGGACTTCGGAGACAGAGATGATAGAGACAGCACGTAACGTTCTTGAGAGACATGTTAAGATACCCGATCCGTCTGGAAAGTTACTTGCCGTGAAGATCTCGAACTCGCTACCGAATGTCATTGGAAGGTACGATATAGATAATAGGGAGAGGAGCTTCCGAGCATTTCTTGGAGTAGCCTACGAAGGAAAGAGAATACTTCGGCTCACAATATTTGAGTATCTCGAGCCGATCCATAGTCTTGATAGTCTCTCGCAATTCATGGAATCTATTCGTCACATTGCACTAGGTATGTTCTCACTTATCTCTGTATCGTTTATGCGCTGTAATGACGTATCATCAGCAATTCATTACTTAGCGACAAGCGAGGAATCAATCAAACACCGGGATATTAATGTAAACAATCTCATGTTCCGTCGTCTTGGCGATAATCAGGCTCAAGGTGTACTCTGTGACTGGGACCAAGCATCCACATACGAAACAGAGAAATCATCTGATCACACAAGGATGCGTACTGGAACAAGGGCATTTATGGCAATCGAAATGCACAAGACTCCACCTCCTACCCATATTGAACGATTTGACCTTGAATCTCTACTTTACGTGATGTATTGGATCAGCATGAATTACTCTGGAGGTAAATTTCTACTTGAGTCTGAGAGACATCCTAGTGCCAAAGAGTGGTCTCTTTGGAATGCTGAGAATGATGCCTCTGTGGCTAAAGAGAAATCTAGTCTCCTAAGGGCGCATTTTATCGGAGACGTCGAACTTTTCCCTCCTTTCTTTCAACCTCTCGTCCGATATTGGCTGTTTCCACTGAAAAAATTGTTTCTAAAAGGATACGATGAGCTTGGTTATCATAGAGATTTAATAGTTGAGTATCTCGATCGATTGAAAACCAGTACAGCCGTTGCGGGATCGAATATAGCTACGATACCCAAACCTCCCGACTTCAATCACTCAAGCTTGGGAGGTTTAGTTACTTTTGAAAGGATTTGGGAGATACTATCCAGACCCGATTTATAATGTATCTCCAATTAATGTTATCTATCCTTATTGTATTATTTCATATCTCCTGTGTCTTATGGTACATCTCTGTGTAGCTTATAGTTTCCATATCACAGTACTCTCAAACGTGGCATGACTATTTTCTCAATGAAAGCCAGAGAAACTCTTTAATCGCACGTACTGTTTTCACTCATGTTGAATGCAGACAGTCACATGACTCTGTACATACGAGTTGAACCTTGCTCTTATTTGCAACAAAAGCTTACCATAATTTATTGACGAACTCCTCGCCACCAAGCTTCTTGATTCTATCTTGTGCCGCTCTTGGCACTTGCTAAATGATATCAAGATCTTTGAAGACGAGGGTCTTGGTCACTGTACACAATAGGAGACTGTATAAGTGATCCTATCTCGCCAGTGTCGTCGAGGTAGATCCATAGAAGAGTGAAAAGTAAGGGTGCGCTTACTCTATAGTTGTATCGTAGAATACTGAGGAGTATGTTAAAGGTAGATATCGGACGGAATCGAAATTCACTGTGAGGGGGGAGTCCGATCGGATACTCTTTGTAGAATCAAAACAGATGCTAGGAGCGAAGATAGATGCTAGGGGGACCACATCGGATTCTAAAGAAGATGAAAATTATGAAAATGCAACCAGATGGAAGCATGTCCTCAAGTGGAGCTATCCATACTCTACCAAAATATCGGAACTGGGAATGATTGGGGAAGCACGGAGGGTTCTTGGAAGATATGATAACATACCTGATCCAACAGGGAAGGTACTTACTGTGAAGATCTCGAAGTCGCTACCAAATGTCATTAGAGAGTACGATATAGATAAGAGCGAGAGGAACTTCCGGGAATTTCTTGGAGGAGGCTACGAAGAAAAGAGAATACTTCGGCTCACAATATTTGAGTATCTCGAGCCGGTACATAGTCTTGATAGTCTCTCGCAATTCAAGGAATCTATCCGACACATTGCACTAGGTATGTTCTCACTTATCTCTGTATTGTTTAGGCAATATAATGATGTATCATCAGCAATTCATTACTTAGCGATGAGCGAGGAATCAATCAAACACCGGGATATCAATGTGAACAATCTCATGTTCCGTCGTCTCGGTGATGATCAGATTCAAGGTGTACTCTGTGACTGGGACCAAGCATCTACAAACGAAGCTGGGAAGTCATCTGATCACACAAGGATGCGTAACGGTACAAGGGCATTCATGGCGATTGATATGCACAAGACTCCACATCCCCTTCATCTTGAACGATTTGACTTTGAATCTCTACTTTATGTGATGTACTGGATCAGCATAAACTACTCTGGAGGTAAATTCCTTATTGAATCTGAGAGACATCCTAGCGCCAAAGAGTGGCCATCTTGGAACGCTGAGGATGATGCCTCTGTGGCTGATATGAAATATAGACTCTTGAACGCAAATTTTGCTGTGGATTTTGAACGCTTTCCTCCATTTTTTCAGCCTCTAGTCCGCGACTGGCTGTTTCCACTAAAACTCTTATTTCGATCCGGGTATCTTGAGCGTAATAGTAAAGACCTTTTAGCAGCCCAGATCCGATTGTCAGCGACTTTTCGTACAACCGTTGCGAGTCTAAACTCAGTTTCTGCGCTTGTACCCACTGACTTTGATAATATATCATTGGGTGGTCATGTTACTTTCGAAAAGATATGGGAGCTACTCCAAAGATGATATCCAGAGCCTGGTCTTCACCGTACATGTTATATTTGTTGATTATTATCTATTTTATAGTTATTATACTACGATTCATGGATTTCTTGAGTGTACGCTATAATCTCAGTTTAACGAGACTTTTAGAAAGGAAGTAATTTACTATATCGATCAATAAGCAGTGGTGTGATTTATTTTTATTGAGGAGGTGAAGTGTCGTTTGAGTGTTTCAATGCAGGTACACCTACTGTGAAGGTAAAGCTTAATTCTGAGTAGGGACAAATCTACACGAAAGATCCTGATGAATATGTGAGATTATCTTGACTCACATGCTGTTATGACCAAGAAATACATGGTTAAGCACTCGATAAAACTCAGATAAAATATCTGTGCAACAAAAAGTAATAAGAGATACACCCAGTCTGCTCATCTTAGGTATCGATGATGGCAGTCAAGAAGAGGCAAACAAACTAAGGCATTCGTATAGTAGACTATAATGACTATCCATCTACAACTAACGTCAACCAATCTTACTACCTTTTTTACATCAACATACAAATATGGTACTCCGAATGATAAGCAACTTCATATATACAATACATATATCTCAATGATATTACAAGAGCACTACATCTGAAAACGATCACATGATAATCGATGTCCGACGTCCGGTTCTGCTATTGTAGTCAAGAACTATAACTTGTTCTTATCTCAACTCTTATTTTATTACGACCATAGAAACTGGTTTTACTCTCTGCCGTTTAATTCCATCAATGCCCTATACTGGCCTGGATACCCACTACAGAAAATCTAGAAATTCAAAAGCAAGGATCTTGATCACTTTGTAATTTTGGCTGATCGATTTATCGAGATTGATCGTGGAAGAGTGGGGACGTTCATAACCTGTGTATGTCCCGATTATTGTGTACAGGTATATAACGCAGAAATGACATCTAATATTGGGAAGGATAGTACCGAAGGACCTTCTCGATTTTACCTTGGTCGATTGTTAGATTATCAGATGGTACCGATAAAAATAGGGAATAGGGAAGCCATCTCGGAACTGAAATCATATGGTATCTGCTGGGATGTCCTTAAGTGGAGTTATACTATGTCTTGCAGGACTCCAGAGATAGAGATAATGGAGATGGCCCATAAAGTTCTTGAGAGATATGACAGCAATCCTATTCCATCTGGGAAGGTGATTACCGTGAAGATCTCGGATACGCTACCGAGGGTTCTATACAAATGCAATGTTGATGAAAAACAGAAGAAACTACACGCGTTTCTGAGAGCAGGTCCGGAAGAGAAGAGGATACTTCGGCTCACAATATTTGAGTATCTCGAACCGATCCATAGTCTCGGTAATCTCGTGCAATTCAGGGAATCTATTCGACACATTGTTTTAGGTATAATCTTTTTATCTGTACATCTATCAACTAGAGATGACAATGTCAAACTAACAGCTATACATTACTTGGCAACGAGCGAGGAATCAATTAAGCATAGAGATATCAATGTGAACAATCTCATGTTCCGTCGTCTCGGTGATAACCAGATACAAGGCGTACTCTGTGACTGGGATCAAGCATCTACTTATGAGACTGAAAAGTTGAATGACCCCACAAGGTCGCGCTATGGAACAAGGGCATTCATGGCGCTCGATATCCACGAATCATCTCAACCCCCTGCCCATCTTGAACGATTTGACTTTGAATCACTATTTTATGTGATGTGCTGGATCAGCATAAACTACTCTGAAGGGAGATCCATTCCTGAATGCGATAGACATCCCAGTGCCAAAGAGTGGTCATCTTGGAACGCTGAGGACGACAGGATGGTGGTTAACAAGAAATATGCACTCCTGAGGGAGTTCTATCTCCGCGACACTGAGCTGTATCCTCCTTTCTTTAAACCTCTCGTCTTTCACTGGTTGTTTCCACTGAAAAGACTGTTTCATGAAGGATACAACAAACTCGGTTATCACAGAGACTCGGTATCTTGGCATCTTTATTTAAAATCTAGTACAGCCGTTGCGGGATCGAACATAGCTGCTGATGTGATACCCAAACCTACGGAGTTCGATCATTCAAGCTTGGGAGGTTTAGTCACTTTTGAAAGGATATGGGAGATACTATCCAGACCCGATTTATAATGTATCTCCAATATATGCTATCTATCCTTATTGTATTAATTCATATCTCCTGTGTCTTATGGTACATCTCTGTGTAATTTATAGCTTACATATCACAGTACTCTCAAACTAGGCATTACTATTTTCTCAATGAAAGCCAGAGCAACTCTTTAATCGCACGTACTGTTTTCACTCCCGTTAAATGTAGAAATGCAGACAGTCACATGATTCTGTACGTACGAGTTGAACCTTGCTCTTATTTGTAACAATAGCTTGCCTACTACGACCATAGTTTATTGACGAACTCCTCGCCACCAAGCTTCTTGATTCTACCTTGTATCTATCTGGACACATGCTAAAGGATAACAAGGTCTTCGAAGACGAGGGTCTTGGTCACTGTGCACTTCCGCAATAGGTGACTTGTATAACTGGATTTATCTCATCTGTGTCCTTGGACAAGCTTTTGATAAGAACGAATAGTGAGGCGATGCTTACTCTAAGAATATACTGTAGAATATTGAGAACGATATAAAAGGAAGATATCGGACAGAGCCGATACCCGCTGTTGGGGGGTAATAGCTGAAGAGCCCAATCGGATACTCTTTGTGAAATCAAAACAGATGGTAGAAGTGAAGATAGATGCTTGCAGAAATGTCTATGAAACACAAAAAGACGATTTTTGCGAAGACCCACTTAGATGGAAGCATGTCCTCAAATGGAGCTACCCATATTCTACCAGAATATCGGAGCCAGAGATGATTGGGGAAGCACGGAGGGTTCTTGAAAGATACGATGACATACCCGATCCGTCTGGAAAGGTACTTGCTGTGAAGATCTCGAACTCGCTACCGAATGTCATTGGAAGGTACGACATAGATGATAGGGAGAGGAATTTTCGGGCATTTCTTGGAGTAGGCTACGAGGAGACGAGAATACTTCGGTTCACAATATTTGAGAATCTCGAGCCGATCCATAGTCTCGATAGTCTTGCACACTTCAAGGAATCAATTCGTCATATCATATTAGGTATACTCTTCTTATCTGTCTATTTATCATCTAGAGATGACAATGTCAAACTAACAGCTATACATTACTTGGCAACGAGCGAGGAATCAATCAAACACCGGGATATCAATGTGAACAATCTCATGTTCCGTCGTCTCGGTGATAACCAGATCCAAGGTGTACTCTGTGACTGGGATCAAGCATCTACTTATGAGACTGAAAAGTCGAATGCGCACACAAGGATGCGTTATGGAACAAGGGCATTCATGGCGCTCGATATCCACGAATCATCTCAACCCCCTGCCCATCTTGAACGATTTGACTTTGAATCACTATTTTATGTGATGTACTGGATTAGTATGAACTACTCTGGAGGGAGATCCATTCCTGGATGCGACAGACATCCCAGCGCAAAAAGTTGGTCTCGATGGAACGCCGAGGAAGACAAGACAGTAGCTTTTTATAAAAACGGACTCTTTAGAGAATTATTTCTCAAAGACATTGAACTTTTCCCTCCCTTCTTTCAACCTCTCGTCCGACAATGGTTGGATCCATTACAAGATTTATTCCGAGAAGGATACTACATGCTAGATAGCCATAATCATTCAATGTCCCTCTATCTTTACGATCTGAGACATAGTACGGCCGTTGCGGGATCAAGCCGTGCTGCTATTCCATTATCCAAGCCTCCCGACTTTGATCATTCAAGCCTGGGAGGATTTGTTAGTTTTGAAAGAATATGGGAAATACTTTCTAGACCCGATTTATAATGTATCTCTTAAATTGTGTTACATATTTTAATTTTATCATCTCATATTACTTGTGTCTTATAATATGTCTATGTGTAGTTAAAAACTTTCACGTAGCAGGATTTATATACACAGGAGTGACTATTATACAATGAAAACGAATTGATATATATGATACTAAACAATCAAGTGGTCATACAGGGATACAGAGAGGGAAGGGGAGAGGGTGGATCATATTTCTTACTCTACGTAGGAGTATTTGGACGTTACTTATGTATTGTTATTCATTATCTGATACGTGGGTATAAATTTTCAAGCGACTTCACTCTGAAAAAGAAAAAAAAATAGCCATGATGCGTCTTCAACCTCTGCAATAAATTGCCTAAACCCACGCTTATGATAGTTCAATGAGACTTCTTCATCATTCTCTAACAAGATATAACGACATAAGGATCAAAGGAAAATGTTATAAGTAAGTATCTGGAGGCAATACAAGCCTAAAAAAGTTGCGACACACACACTCATCAGCACAACCTCTACCATCCGTACTAAACTAGATGTTCTCATCATTCTTGATATTTATTTCAAGAAAATCGAACTCTAAACATCTTCAAGGTCCCCACTTCGGCCGATTTGGGACCACTCACCATCATCACCGACACATAATCTTCCAGTAATTATAATAAACACAGGTCTCAGGGAGTACGACGAGCATTTCATATACATATATTAGCTACCTTTTCCCATACCTTTCTAGATGTCAATCTCCATTCTCCGTTATAAACTTTCTTCATCTCTGTACAGGGGGGGCTGGCCACGCTACATCTTCTCATGACTCATCGTACTTGTATTAAGGACCATTGAGGGGGAAGAACAGGGTAGTTCAACGCATTTATTGCTCCAGAAATTGTTAATTAAGATTTCGATTTGCACCCTCGGAGAAACCGTACTCAGAGATCATGAAATGGTTCGTGGTCTAACGATACTAAAGTCGAAGTTGTCAGTCCTGATAGAAAAATATATTTCTCTGGGCGAGCCATAAATAAATAATCAAGAAAAATAAGTAATACTCATGAATTGAAGGGATGGTGAGTGATGTTTAGAATCACAAAACGCACGTGAGCGGACACTCTCCGCTCTCCTGACAAGATTACATAATACCAGTCTTGCCCCTCAAATTTAACCGGGCATTTTAATTGAAGGCTTAAGGGGTAAATAAGAGAGCAGAGACGGGCCAACTTTCTGGGTTGACGACGAGAACCGGGGTGATCCGTCGGGTTGGTCAAAAGTTTCTCCTCCTCACTCCTCAAATACCGAATACCGCGATCGAAGGGAGATGATTCGTTTGTGTAAAAACGGATTAAGCAGCACCCAATTAATATATAATTCATAAATAGACTAGGCGTGCTTCTTATAGAGGTTCGCGGAGATCGACACATGGCTTCTTCCATGGGATGGATGGCCCTTGAGTACGTTAGCAGCGTGTGTTAGTGCGAAATGGAAAGTGCGGCGACGACGACGATAGCTCCGCAGACGACTGGGCGATGGACTGACCGGGAGCGACCGCGGGAGAGCTCGGGGATATTCATTCTGCTCATGGGAGTTCGATGGCGTTTTTGCTCTGATGGTCGTCCTACCGTGTACATTGTACATTGTACATGCATGCATTCCCTCAACACATACACATACACACGGCCGTCCGTTCGCCCTCGTCCCGTTTTTCTTGTCTTTTTTGTTGTTGTTGTCATTACTATTCATCCGTGTGTTGCCTCTCTCTCTCAACCCCGCGTTGCGTCGTCATCTCAAACACGACGACCCGGGTATTCAGCTGCATAGACGAGCAAAAAAAAAAGAGAGAGAGAAAATAAGGGGAAAATAAATATAGTGAACTCACATCCTTCAATCACTCCCCCCTTTCTTTCCCTTTTTCCCTTTTGATCCCTGATCACTGGATCCAAACTCTGAACAAGACTCCCTTTATTTTATCTCATCTAATCGGATCTTCTGCTTGCATCAAATACTCGTACTCCCCTTTCGGAACGTCTTGCCGTCTACTAGGTGAGGAGCACATTCCTGGCCTATATGTCGATCGAAAGAACGGCAACAAGCCCGGCTGCGAACAAGTAACGAATAGAAAGTCAGTAGACCGTGTCGTGTCGGTGTGATAGGTTGCCCACTGTGTATGATAACGCGTAACCTTATTTAACCGTATATCTTACTCCATCATCATCATCACTATCGACTGGGCAAAAATCGAAAATCCCGCGGGTGAGTACCCGCATCATCATCCTCCTGAAACCTGTTGCGCGTGTAGTGACTAATCTCACTTATGACGTTTCCCCTCCCCCGTCCCCCCTCGTTTCCCTATTTTTTGCTTGCTGAAACCGATTTGTTCTAAACAGTACTTTCCACAGATCCCCTAAATTTAAATTCCACGCTTGGCCATTTCTTTGGGAAATCCTTGTTTGCGGTCCCTTCTTTCTGTCCTCCTCTCACTTTGCTCCCCTTTCTCTCATTTGCCAACATCCTATCCTTTCTCTCTCTGAGAACAAGGAGGTAACTTGATTACTACTTCCTTCACTTTGGGGTCAGTCAATCACGCATCCAAACTTATTCATTCATGTAAATGCATAAAGCAAAGGTGTAACATAACATAATTTTGAGTAGCCATCTGTCTGCACACGTTCAATATCGCCTTGCATACAAACGAAAACACGATGTACTCGCCCAACGTGATCTATAATAGCACCACTATGAACAAGAGTATCAATGGATATCCCATCGCCCACAACCCCTCTATCGTACAAGAGAACGCTACGCAACGGGCCTATTCCGACTCGAGCACAATGAAATCAAAGATGGACGACAGTGCCAGTTCGTCTAGAACAGGCCAGGTTTCAACGTCAACTGCATACAACCAGGTATACGGTGATGCCAACTCGAAATCAACGTCGAGAGTACCAACGGAGCGGATGCAAAAACAATACGTTGACAATAGTGCATATACAAATACCCCGATTTTGGACACCAGATCAGCAACTAATAAAGATGGACTGTCGGGTGCTAGGTAATAATCGTACTCTATCACGTTTCTTACCAACAGATATCTAAACGTTTTGTATCAATTGCATTTCTAGCAATACCCTAGTTTCTTCGCAACGTTCACCAATCGCATCGCATTCCACCTCTCATTCCACAACTTCGTGTATAGCCTCCTGTAACAACACCTCTTCGCCCACGTCATCATACCAGTCCAGAACTTGTGAAATAGATGACAATTCAGCCTCCAACCCATCCAATCCTTTAACAGTCTCAAACAAGACGAATACCAACGTATCAAGGACGAACGGGACACCAAACTCAATGCCGAAAGCGAGCACTACTAATAATTCTCCGAATTACTCGGAACCGAGCCACGTAAAGAACGCATATATGGGCGAAACTACCATCGGGAGTAGAGAAACGAGTGAGTTCAAGGGAGGACCCAATATCTTATCACAACACAACTCTGATTGGCTTAATACCTCTCTTCTTATAGAATATAATCCAGATTCATCTACATTTTCTACGTACGCGAGCCCCTCAATACCAGTACAGACACCGGTTGTCAAGAATACCGAAACCTCTTTATCCCCCCACACCTCTTCTCACGTCCCAAAGTCAGATCAAACGACGACTGAGACCCTTTCTCGTACGTATGACTCTCCAAACGTTTCATCATCAACAACAACGACAAATACCAAACCGAGATCTACCCCTCTCCGAGAAGCCCACCATATTCAAAATCGGCAGCAGCACTTCACACCACCCAACAAGAAAGTCAATCGTCGTCTGTGGTTCCTGCAGTAGTTCCCATTATAAACATTAAAAATGACAAGAGGTCCAATGAGAGTAGGAGTAGGAGTACTTTACCACAGCCACATGATTCTTCTTCTTCATCATCTTCTTCTCCCCCTCTGTTCCCAGTCATGGTCGAAGACGAAGAGCTACTAGATCCGACTCGGATGTCTGTGAACGTTGGGAGGTATAATAATGTTCGGGCTCACAACGCTCACAACGCTCACATAGAAGAGTCGTCGTCGGGCTCGCGACGCGCAACTCGGTCTGCTGCAAACTCGCATGCTCAACAACATGTAGATGTGGACGGCACCTCTCAGTTCGCATCTAACAGAGTAACAACGCAAGTACATGAGAACACAGCTACTCATCCTCGTCAAGACATGTCTTCCAAAAGCAATCCAATCTCAAGAGGTACCAGTCACATAAACGCGAACGAAGGCAAAGTCTATAGTACTTCATATAACAATACAACCACAATGACCTCAAAGGACACTTCACTCCCTTCCTCTCCTCCCGCATTCCCCGTCGTCGTAGAGGACGAAGAGCCGATCTCGTCCATCCCATTCAAGAAAGGAGTAGACGAACCAAGAACAAGGTATAATAAGCCTAGACATCCTACTATATCCAAGTCAGGTCCCGGACCGTCAACGATACCAGTGGAAATACTACCTTGACATCGGCAACAACGACGTCAATGATGGCTTCTAATGAAGGGACCGATCGTGCGAGAGCGAGAGGAGTCGTTCCGCCGCGGCTGACAAGTACTAATGAACCCATATCCCAACATACACCATCTATCTCAACTTCCACGGCGGCGGAGAAGAACTTGGTGATAAACGGGTACGCTAATCACGTTTCTCTTTTTTTTTTCTTCCCCCTTTAATTATGATGATGGGACTTTTTATTATTATTACTATTATTTATTATTTGCTAACGTAAAATTTAATAATAGGTTATCGGAAATGAAGGAAGAAGCAGAAGCTGGCGTGAATAGAAGCAAGAAGGCGGGTAAGGAGAACCGAGCCCCCTCGGTAGAGATAGGAACGATGCTTCTTCTCCGAACCTACCTTCGACGACCTCTTCGACCAACATCTCAAAGATCTCTACCTCATTCTCAACTTCATCCTCAGGACAACCAAAATCACCTAATCATATCCCGAATCGCTCTTATCCTCCTCAAATAAATTCCGCATCTATTGACGTGAACACTTCCGCACCGATCGCTCCGTCTTCTTCTTCTTCTTCTTCTTCACCTACAGTCCCAACTGCGCCTGCGTCTGCGTCTGCGTCTGCGTCTGCGTCGTATTCAGTAATAAAAACCTCGCCGCCACCTTCTGCTTCTTCTTCGACGTCTTCTAGTGCAGTTAGCTCTCCCCATACGACAGGTTCAAGTTCAGGTTCTTCGAGCACATCTCTTCCTGCTTCTGATACCTCAGACCAAGCTGCTGCTGAGAGCTCAAAGTCGACTACTGCTGGCCTTGACGGTTACGTAGGTAAAAATTTGGAAGGAGACTTAAACTCTGCTACGAAGCCTTCTGTCCGGATTGCCGGATCGAAAAAGACAGAAAATGAAGTCCCCAAAAGATTGAGAGAAGGCAGCGGGGGCGACAACAGTCTCACAAACCCGGGTTCAAAACCCTCGATAAACTCGAGCTCTCATGAGGTAAAATCAGATTCCGGCTCACAAAACACGACAAAAAATGATACACAAAATAACAAGGTCGCGAGACAATTATCGTCCAAGCACGATAATGAACGTAAGCAGCCAGACAGGGAGAACAAGCTATCTTCACTACCTTCCGTCCCTCCTAAAGTCTCTCTTCCAAGCTCACCTAAAGCTTCACTCCCCTCCAAAAACGGAAACACCCACTCAAGTTCAAAGTCTACTTCTTCTACTTCTAAATCACCCTCTCTTCCAATCAAACATACACCACTGCCCCCTCCTCCTCCTTCACTCAACATATACGGATCTCGTCGGACAGGTACACCTCTCCAGGTGATTGTCGTCGGAGGCGGCATCGGCGGACTCAGCGTCGCTTTCACACTCTCCCAAAGCGGTCACTCAGTCACCATACTCGAGTCCGCAAAGCGTCTGGGAGAAGTCGGCGCAGGGCTCCAAATCTCCCCAAACGTCTCGAGGTTACTCATGCGTTGGGGCTGCGGAGAAGGTATCTCCTCCAACTCAGGGAAACCTACAAGCGGTGCTGACAACTATGGGAGGGTTGGCTCAGAATCTAGGATCAACGAAAGGTTATCATCCTGTGCGGTTGAACCAGAGGCCTTAGTGTTCAGGAGATACGACGATGGCTCCATCGTGGGTCGAAGCGAGTGGGGTGAGAAAGTACGATCCGAATTCGGGGCTCCATACTTGCACATGCACAGAGCCGACCTTCACCAAATTCTGCTCGACAACGTCCGTGCCTCTTCTGCTTCGTCCCGTGAAGAGTCAGATAGCTCAACAACTGGCGCTGCTCCGAGGGGAGAAGGTGGCCGAGTAAGCTTCCGTCTCAATTCACGTGTTCAGAGGATCGACCCCTTCCCTTCTGCGGAGCGTAACAAGGTAGCCGTAGAGCTGAAGACGGGCGAAGTATACGAGGCTGACCTTATCGTCGGAGCCGATGGGGTGCATAGTCTCGTCCGAGAGACCGTAGTTGGAAGACTTGACCTTGCTCAGCGTACGGGAGATGCAGCTTACCGTGCCGTTATTTCCACCGATCGTATACTTGAATTGAGTTACGAGTTAGATGCTCGAGAACGTCAAGAAGGAGTACAAAGGGGAGAAGGCGAAGATCTGAGACGTCTCATTGATAATCCTGAGATGACTACTTGGATGGGTCCTGGGAGACACATAATGGCATACTGTATCCGCGCTAAACGCGAATATAATCTCGTGATGCTTTACCCTGATGACAAAGCAGAAGAGTCCAAGTATACCGCCGAAGGGAGTGTGGAAAAGATGAATGCGGAGTTTGCAAACTTTGAGCCTAGGTCAGTCCCATTTCAACTCCTTTTCCAACTTTTATGATGATAGATGAACTAACGTGTACCCCCCGGGGGTTGCTTTTAAACAGAATAAAGCATCTGCTATCTTTAGTTGAGAAACCACTGGTGTGGAGATTAGATGAACGAGAGGCTCTTCATACATGGGTACACCCTGCCGGAAGAGTCGTCCTACTAGGAGATGCATGTCATCCCATGTTACCTTACAGAGCTCAGGGTGCAGCAATGGCCATAGAGGACGCAGCCGTCATAGGAAATCTTCTTTCACGACTCACAGGTCCCACAGGTCCCAGTCAGAATATTCTCAGTACCAATTCGGGAAGTCAAAGTACAAACTACAGTGGAAGATCCCAGTCAACACCAACCGCCACTCCACTAGTATACGCCCACCTAACGGAGCTCTTACATTCGTACGAACGCTTACGGCTAAAACGAACGAAACGGACACAAGAAATGAGCCGTCTCAATCGGTACATCTTCCACTTACCAGACGGGCCGGAACAAGACGCGAGGGACTCCAGTATGCGTCGGGCGATGAAAGCGGAAGAAAAAGAGAGAGAGAGGGAGAGAGAGAAAATCTCGAACGCTGCCTCACAAGACGGTACTACAAGTGGGGTAGAGGAGAAAGGGAAGAACCTCGCTAATGCGAATCAATGGGCGGACGGTGCGAAGAATAAGGAACAATACGCTTACGATGCCGATGAAGTTGTGGCTGATTGGTGGAAGCGGGAAGGTGAAGATCGGCTACGCATTCTTTTACAAGCTCATGGACTGTGCGATTCGAATGGCCGGTCTGAACGGGGAGAAGACTCGGAAAGGGGAACGATGAGAAGTAATGGGTCGAGGAGTAGCGATGGTGGTGGTGGAGGAGGAGGAGGGAAGAAAGGGTTCTGGAAGAAAGTATTTGGTGCGAGTAAAAAGGACCATGGCTCTGAGGACTGACGGATAGCGAATACGTCACTTGGAGCAGGGCTTTAGGGTACCTTCAAGGATGTATACGGATGAGTCGAGGCTTTTGTCGTAGATCGCCCGATTTTAAGCACAAGTACCTCGAGGGTACCTTCTTAATCCCAATCTTCCAAGTCGGCCCTTCATCCTGGCTCGCAAAAAAAAAGTGCGAGATACTTTGTTGCAGAATACACAAATGCACACAAGTACACATGTATACATAATACTGTACAGATATGGCAACCTAGATAATCCTAGTAAACATCTTCTCATGTAATTTGTATGAATATTTTAATATTGTATCTATTACTCTAGAGAACGAAGTACGGACTAAGGTAGTTTAGCTTGTTATAATCGCTGGTTATACATGTACATTTATGATCCCATCTATGCACCAGTTTGATATACTGATCATCCGAAAGAATAATAAATGAGATTGTTGTATATCATACATATATGTATGTGTATTCGTTCAAACGATAAAGGACCTTTCAAAACTCAAGATCTATACAACATCATCTGGAAAAAACTATATATTCTTATCTGGCACATTCTGTTATCTAGCTACCGAGCTTTCGTCCAATACTTTACATTAAAATAATATACATCGATCTTCGAAGCGGGACGGGGTGAGTTACAACGTTTTCTTTTTCTTTCAAATAGACATGAGTGTTTTAGAAACTCTTTACCGACGTAAAGCTTTATCTTTATTCCCACATTTATGAAATGGAGCCAGTGTCTCGTGTACGAGACAGATTATATGCAGCTGAGATCAACGTAACGTGCCTATTAAACATAAAAACCATTAGTGAACAGAAAGTCGCCCAGAGCTAGAAGCTTTTAACAGAAAAAAGTAATGTGGCTTACGTGAATCCTTGGACGGCATTACCCAGTCTGTCGTCGTGTCACAAGTAGATTAGCCGGAATTAGTTAGTATCGTTTCAGCAGAAGTTGAAACAAGAAAGTCAGGACGCACCCTTCTCCAGCAGCAGATATTTCTTCGGTGCAAAGCCCCACATGATTTGTGTATTGCAAGAAATCCTCGAACATTGTTGCTGCCCTTGTCAGCATTGATTTATCATATTGGCCTGCTCTTGTCAGAGCTTCTATGCACCTACATACATGCGAAAGAGCGAGATGTATTGATTCCGGTCAGAGATACGGTGCAGACAAAAGAGAGGTAGTAACAAGAAATCTCACCAAAGTGTACACAAACAAAATGTGCCTTCTTCTCCACCAACACCATCATCACTCCTTGTGACATCGTATCTATATACTAAACCCTATTTATACAGTGCCACGGAGGCCAAGTATAAGCATAAGGTAGGAAAGTAAGTATAAAATATATACATTTGCTGTTAGGCCCCCTCTTTCTGGAGTTCTCAATACCTGCCGGAGAGTACTCAGGAATCGGTCCTCAGACTAAATCAAGATTGTACCCATATCAGTACAAATCAGCAAATAGAACCATCCAGCCTGTGTCAATATATATATGAGAAGAAAACGTACAGCCGCACAGAAAAATACGAGTGGCATTATCAACACTGCTGAGTCCAATATACTTTCCTGCTCGCCATTACCTTCCTCATCTAAGTAACTCTGGGCAAAATAACCTCGCTTTGCATCCCATGCACGTTGCATGATTTCTTCGTAAAGCTCATCACGCGCAAGAAGCCACTCATTACGGCGAGGGCAGGGGAGTGAACGTTTATCCGCAAGGCGAATTCCTCTATCGATAGCCACCCTATATTTCAAATTAGGATCTTCAATTATACCATACAATACGATAGTAACGTGAGAGTATGAGCATACCACATCATAACCTGTTTTATGAAGTTTTCAGAAACATTTAAAATGAAAAAATACGGGTGCAATATAGCTCTAGGTTCTTGCCTTGCTATACTATGAAATGACAATCAGTTTCAGATATAATCGGAACGTAAATGCCAACAAGCGTACAGTAAAGTGTTTCATCTGGTTCCTCACTTCCCTGGTTTGTCATTATTGAACAACAATGAATTCGTGTCAATAATCTACGGTAACCAACAATATTTGATCAAAACATGCGTACCAGATCGACCTAAGTATAAAAGGAGATGAAACATTGTTTAGCCGTTGAGTTACCTAACACAGGGCAACTCACAAATCTTTGTCTTTGCGATGTGCGATCACGTCTGTCGTAAATCGAGTTAGCACTGCTCAAGCTTGAAACCTACATACACATTACATTCGACCCTGGACATGAGCTAAATTAGTGACTACTTCATCACTGTCAGTAGTCAAGGAGTAAACTCACAGTTCGCGAACAGACAACCTTTAAAACCCAACGCCGATATTAGCATGCTCATTAACAGACTATTATCAAGCTAGACGTACCAGGTGTCGTACGACTATTGATACCGTATCAGTGAAGTAGTCATCAATATTATCTTGAAAGTAGACTGACTAGGGGCTTCCCATACTAAGTATTGTATCAGATCGTTAGAGATAACTCGTGGGAGAAGATAGTAGCTCAACCTTTTGACCTAGATATATACAATCCATACTTGCAGATAGAGATCAGTTTATATGAGTAGTATAGATAAATCTAAGTCACGAAGAAATGAGTAAAGTCCATACAGTACAATGATTGAGTAGCTCACCCTCTACACACAGCTCTCCATAGATGTCCTAAAGAACAGATTCAGCGTTTGTTAACTATAACTTCCTGGAGCCGGACATAAAATTCACCAGTTGGACATGATCCGCCGCGCCGTTTCCAATGCTATATTATATAAGTTAGTCAAACGAATAACAAATCGCAACATGCTTCAAAAGGACGAACCGAACAGGCTTTGATCCCTTGTGGCCATCAAGATGCGTCAACTCAATTTCTTCAAGATCCTTTCCACCTATTGATGGAGGTTGTGAGGCCAATGAATTTCAACTACTTTATGGTAGTTACTTACCATGTATCGTATACATTATTTGTAATGATCCGTCTGGATTTCTACCCTGAAGTCGCTTAAATATGAAATCCAAAAACGCTATTTTGTTATTAATATAATTGCTCAGTTGCTGACATGGGAGTGTATTGATTACCGCTAGCTTCGTGCGTAAATCCAAGTCGTATCAAAGCGTAAAGCGTGAAGGACGAGTCTCTAATCCAGGTAAAGCGATAGTCCCTAGAGCATTGGAGTTCAAGGTTTTCTGTTCGGTATAGTATGCATTCAAGGTACATACCAGTTTCGTGTGCCTCCTATGTGCTCTGGCAAACTGAATGTTGGACTTGCAACGATAGCACCCGTTGGCTCATATATCAAAAGCTTAAGAGCAAGAGCACTGCGGTGCACTGCTTCTTTCCACGAGCCCGAGTATGTCGACTTGCTGATCCACTCGTACCAATATTTATTCGTATCCTAAGAATAATAAGTTCAGAGTCAAGTTATGTGGAGCTCTAAATGACAAACCTTCAGCAAGAGTTGTAGTAAATCCTGTATTATACATGTACACGTAGAATCAGTAAGATGGTCGTAAAGACACTTGATAATGAAAATAGATTACCGCGGTCAAAAGTGGGTCATCCTGAGACCTAAGCTTAGATGCTCCTCGGATGAGGTCTATCTCATCTGTATTAAATAATACGTAATATAGGATCAATGAGAATACATACTATTCATGGAGACCCCGAGTCGATTTGCTTGTGCCTTCGTGGGTTTTAAGCTTGGCGGCTGTAAAATCAAAGGTGGTGTGCGTAAAACAAATGTGACTTTTTGTCCCTCAACAAGTTCCATATCTGAGTATACTCCGAGTCCTAGATGTCCCTTTTCGCTTAGATCAAGATAATTAAGTTGTATGTCTGGTGCGCGTATGTCATACTCTGACGCCTCCTCTGCAACAAAACGCAAATCTAGAGCAAGGCCCTCTGATTCAAATAGTACCTTCTGTTGCAATGTGTTTTCTGATCCACTGTCTGTTTGCGAAGTTCCCTGGGGAGAAGTTGGAGATTTGGGAGAGGTTACATCCGGTATACTGTCATCGGTGATGATGGAGGTTTTGTGTTTTGAACGAGCATAATTGAAAGCTGGACAACATTCCATCCGAACTGGAACCTTGCCGCGGATGACCTTGAGTATGATGAGTGAAGATTTTTATTCGAAGAGAATTGTATAATGTACCTCGACTCGTCTTATGAGCCAGAATAAAAGTGACTTCTTGGCCTCGGGATCAGATTGACGGGGAAGGAAGTCTGGGTTTGACATGATTTAATTCATAGCTGATGCCTATTATCCGAAAGTATCTGTCTTACCAGTAACAGTGACGATTCCTTCTTCAGAAAGAAACCTGTTAATGTGAATCTTACTGAGAATTTATGAATTGATCTCCTTTTCTAAGCGACTCACTTAGTCTGTAAGACCTGTATTATAAGAAGAAGATTGTTTTAGCAGCGCTGTAGAAGATAACTACCAGCATACATTTGAATTGGGCATATACGCCTGTTTCGTAGTAAACGGAATTGTGGGTGTTATGGAGAAGTGGCCTCCCTGACAAAACACGATCTATGTCAGCTAGCTGAAGTGAGTCCATAATAATTTACCTTGTCCTTGTCCAATATTCGCGCGAAAATTGAAGGTGAGTCAAAGTTTGGGACGCAATAGCTCTCAACTTAGCGAGATCAGTTTCTTATAGGATCAGATTATGGATTCTAACGAACTTGATCCGTCCATGCTGACCTACAGATTACCCAACCTGATGTCATTCCGCAATTCATTACTCTCCACTATGAATATATGCGCTCACCAATGCAGCTGTACGTAGGTTTCCGATTCTTCACCATATTTAGTGTTAGCAATACATTCGATGTACGGCATCAGAATACTTACAAAGCATGGTCCGCGATGGGTATATAGCCTCGTTCGGTCTTTGACATGATATATGCGCTAGAAAAATGAAAGTTTTTCAGGTTATGTATCAAGTAACAAAGATAAGGTGGCAGTTCGATAAGAAAGTCGAGCGGGAATGTATATATCTCGAACACTATTTGCTTAGCAATATATGCACCCCAAGGAATGTTTGGATGGAAATAAAATCGTTACTGCACGGTGATCGTGAGAAGCAATGACGTATGTATACTTACGTAATAAGTTGATTTGCATACAATTTCTTGAATTCAATATCCGAAAGATTCGCGTTACTTGTACTAGTACTAAGTCCAGGTCGAGGCAGAAATTATACATATGTACTCTACTATTCTCAATATTCTGGACACAGAATAAAGCTGTAAATAAGATATACAAATTAAATGCAAATAGGATGTCTTCCCACGGCTAGACCACACTTGTGTGGCAGGCATGTACATGTACACGCTGAAGTCGATCTTGGCGTTGAATTGGAGTTAGAGTCACGGTTGAAGTGTATGACGGTTCACAACGCTTCGTTGGCAATCTTTTGAGTACCTGAACTGGGAGGTATCTTAAGGCTAATAATGTATCGAATGTGTAATACCTGCTGGAGGAGAAAGGGGATGGGCTGGAGGATGCGAACCTAAGCGGGAAGTTGCGCTAGTCGGAACCAGAATGAGGCTGGACAAAAAACCTTGAGAATGGAGATGTCAACCTCATAATACCAGTCCTGATACGGTGGAAACATTGGAGCGGAGACTTGATTCAATGAAATTGATCCTTTTGAGTACTATCCGCCCCCCTAATATTCGGATAACGGTCAAGACTCAAGTTGAGCTTGCCGAGGTCCTAAATCAGGTATATTGGGCGGAGGACCGAACGAGTGGGAGACGAGTGCAAAATGAAGGGAGGGACGAGTACGAGACGGGAACGAGCCGGGTGCGAAACGGAGGGAAGGGTGAGTGCAAAACGGGGGGCGAGGATGAGGATGGCCGGGTAACCTGTAAACTTACCTTGGTTAGCGTACTTACCTACCGTACTTACCACCCATACTTACCATCCATACCTACCATCCATACTTACCTATCGTACTTACCATGTATACTTACCTACCGTACTTACCTTC
The DNA here is from genome assembly GCA_002794735.1 of Pyrrhoderma lamaoense. NCBI lineage: Eukaryota > Fungi > Basidiomycota > Agaricomycetes > Hymenochaetales > Hymenochaetaceae > Pyrrhoderma > Pyrrhoderma lamaoense. Next base: position 35,532 of record NBAZ01000051.1, read on the forward strand.
CATAACCACCATACTTACCTCACTTACCTTTGGGCCTGCCCAAGTACGAACAGATAGTTAGCAAACATCAAGAGATATGGAGGGTTTGAAACTCACCGGGGGAGGAGGAAGCTGACAGGAGATGGTGGTAGAAGAAGAGAGAGATGGGTAGGAAGATTATCGCGGTATTATATAGATATTTTGAAATGGGGCTGGCTTATCACGAGATTTGATATCACCATCGATGTCCTTCCAGCCCTCTTGCACAATCGACTTTAATCTAATTCGATGGGACATATCAGTTTTTTAGATTTATATCAGTCAGAGCACCACTCTCTCTTTATATGTTCGGTGAAGAAGTTTGATCAAACTACTTCCACCCCAGATTGGATATAGAATCCTCTAAGACACATATGCTTATCGCCTTACAATTTTTTCGACCCGAGGACAGCCATGAAAAACGTATTCTTTATGATGCACACGCAATAGGATATAGCAAGGGAGTAACATTTTAAGTCTATAACGCTCACGCCTCAAGGTCTTATTGTGTAAGCATATCTTCTACCTGATTATATGGTGATCCCCATATCAGTAGATTGATATCTGTTCATTGATAATCATATGGTGAAAGCAAAGTATAATCAGATTAGATTTTCGTTAGTTTTCTATACATGTAAAAATTGTGCAAGGGAGGTCTTTCTAATAGTTATACATGTACGTGCAGCATACCTCACCTAGGGAGGGTATAACTAGGTCTTATTCCGCTCCTATCTGCTGTGCTATACTGAGAGGTTGTAGTCGAGCTAGCCTTTGTGACTGGCTTCACCTCCGACTTTGAAGATGGGTGTGAGCCACCTGCGGGCTTTTCTCCCTTGTTTTGAGTGTTCGTTGTATCCTTCTTGGGTTGACCTGACATTTTGATTTCTTTTTGTCTACTGAACCCTACCTTCTCTCCCCCTTTTATATCCGAGAATCAGCATGTCACACCCCCTACGTAATACTCAGGTATACAGTCTTTTTACACTCTAAATTGATATTTTGCTGCACAGTTTCATCGCTGGAAGTCTATATTGCGTACCCGTTGACTGTGTAATTGCTTTATGTAGTCGTTTCCGACGAAAATCAGTTCTTCCGAATATTTTGCTATGCAAAGTTATAAAATATATGACGATAGATGATCCAAATCTACAGTCGCAAAGTTAGATAACGCATTATCAGATAAGTCATTAATCTTATCCGGAATAACCCTTATCAAGACGTTAGTGCCAAGCATTACTCACAAGTGCCAATCACGCCTATGCCTAGTTAAGAGGATTGCGACAAGACAAATTTGATCCATGTGGCTTGCGCAAATAAGGGTAAACAGAAGGGCAAATTTTGGGTGTAGAGTGAGGGTGACGCATTTATCTTCGGTCTCCCACAGTTTTGCTACGGACTGGTCTTGGTCATTACTGAGCTCAGATTAACCGAAGTCATATATCAGCCAGTTGACACTTTACTATCACATATACAGCCGGGTATAGTAAAGGACGCCAGGGATTACGATCGACATTACTCAACCAGGCAGGTTTAATCGATAGGCATTTCCAAATTGGCTCCGCCAATCTTGTATGTGGCGTCCTTTACTATACCCGGCTGTATAAACATAATTAACTCCTATAGTCGCTTATACCAGTAAGCTTTTGTGCTTAATGATGATCTAGCGTATGTGATAATCTTTGGATAGGTGATGATCGAAAAGGTATATTATATCACATCTAAATATTCATACACTGAGTAGGGATATACTTAACATTCAATTATTCATGTAATAAGTTATGTAAATTCGTGTGGTCATGCAGTTTTGAATATGGCTTTCAGGTATTTATCCACGCCTGAAATATCAGTGGAAAACGAGCCAATCATTCCATCAGGACGAACAATAACGAAAATTGGCCCTTCCCCAGTGATCCCGTATCCCGTAAAGGCGTGGCCATCAGTGTCCTTGAAAACGAAACTTGGATAGGAATCGAGTGAGCCCGTAACCTCTGACTTTGCCGGCAGGATAACAGCAGTTTGAATTAGCTCGTCACCTATCTTATTTACTAATTCAAGCGAAGGCTTCTTCTCTGCAAATTGCGAAGCTGAGCAAAAGATGAGGATAGTATGCAGCGATGGCTTGAAGAAGTCGAAAAAGCGGGAGACAGGGGCGCTGCCTCCTTTCAGCTGTGTAAGCCCAGGTGCATCTGGCGCACGATCTCCAGCACGTAACTCGTGTCCCTCAGCCCCATAAGCACCAACCGCCGACTGCTCATTACGAGGAAATCGTTCCTCAAAAACGATAGGACTCCATCGGTAGTTCACATCAAGCTGGAACAGCCTTCTATCACGGAAATACGGAGATTCTTTATCGGAGGTCTCTTTAGGTATTATGTCCTTTCCTGATGTAAGATTGTAGAATGTTCTCTTGTAAAGATCTGTTGTAATCTGAAGCATCTCAGAAATGACAGGAATCCTCTCGGCTTCATAGGTATCAAGGAGAGAAGGAGAAGAATGCCCTTTCAAGACCAGTGCAAGTTTCCATCCAAGATTGAACTATTTTGTAAGATCATTATGCGAATGAAAGTTTATAGCTGATGTTTTTACGTACAGCATCTTGGACACTTGAGTTCAGACCTTGACCACCAGTTGGAGAATGGGTGTGTGCTGCGTCTAGAGGAACAATGAGTAAGAGTGTCTTCAGACTTTCACATCATCACTCACCTCCCATAAGAAAGACATTTCCGAGTTTGAAATGGGAGGCAATTCGCAAATTTGGACTGGAAAGAAGATTAATATTGACCAAAATTCAGTGAACTATACTTACCGCCACAAAGCTTTCCATTTGATACGCTTGATGACAAATTCTGGTCTGCCAGTGAGCCTAGTTAATTCAGATTGTATCAACTCGGGGCTCTCGTCCTCCAAGAGTTGTTCGGCAGGGTTTACAATTAACACCTGAAACATGTTTGGAGTTCCAGTTGTTCGTAAAGCAGCACTACATATAATATGTCAAATTGTGCGTAGTAACAAGTAGATAAATATCTACCCTGGCAACCCTTCTTTTTGAAACATAAAGAGATCCTGAGACAGGATAGTCAGTTTTTAGGTATCTTAGAGTGATGCTGCTGCTCACACTTCCTGCACCAACTCCCACTCCTTCAATTTCCGCATCAACGATATACATTTTCGTATCCTTATCAGTGTTACCAACGAAGTCGACTCCCATTAGTTTGCGAACAGTACCTTTGTTTTCTTAGCTTTTGTGTTGTAAGAAGATAGAATGTGAAAAACATACTTTTGCCTCCATCTGCTCCTATGAGATACTTGAACTCCGTTGTCTCTTTTATTTCTTTCCCATCTACAACTTTAACTATCTCGGCAGTCACGCTATCCTCATTCTGAGTATAGCCAACGAGGGTAGAGCCAAGTTCAACTGTCCCGCCCAGTTTCTCCAATTGTGCGCGCATAATCGCTTGATGGCGAAATTGGCCAAGCATCCTGGGTTTTGTCTAGTACAAGTATTTGTCTAAATTATCTGTAATGAAATATTCAGCTAGTCACTAACCATCGGAAATGCGGGTGTAGGCTCGACATCTTCTGCCATCCTGCTAGTGCGCAGAAGTTGACGTGGATTCGATCTATCGAAGAAGTGCAACGTGGTCGGAGGACATCCGGCGCTGAAAACTTCTTCGTCGAATCCCAAGAAGTGTTCTATCTCGAATGTACGAGGCTATATACATCAATAAGTAAAATACTAAAGGATAGTTTAGATCAAGTTTAAGTTACCATGATACCTGCACCACGTTCACCAGAATGATGTTGTGCATCTTTCTCGATTATACGAGCTGGGACACCGTTTTTGAACAAGGAAAGCGCCAATACAAGTCCAGCTGGACCGGATCCAACCTATGAATTTAATGCCAGTGAGAATGTGAAATAGGGCTAGTATATCCTGTTGCCACTAACAATCAACACCTGGGGTTGGGTCATTGAGAGATATAAGCGATGTTGTCAATGGTATTTTTATTGCATAGATCCAGTCTCATCTTGTCTCTTTTATATGATTTCGTGATTTCGAATCAGACGCAATACAACCTGAATGACCAAAAATTCTGACAAGAAACAACTCCAAATCCGAATTCAACGGCGTCTGCCGATGGGACTCGTCAAGACTACATAATCTTGATTTGGTAATTCATATCATACGCGTAGTCGAAGAATATCATATGAGCTCAAAAGGACAATATTGATTTATATTTACCCCTTTTTCTCACGTTTATATGTTATTGTTATTTTTAATCGTGAGAACCGGAAAGAGTTTACGAGCATCATAAGTATAATTGTTAAACTCTCGGCTTTGAAATCCGGGTGCTGGTTATAGACATCCTTTAGCTTGTAGCAATGATTTTGCTGAAAAAAATGGGTTCATGTAAGATGCGACTATAAAAAGCTAAATACCCTATTATATAGGCCAGAATACTAGTGCGCTAGATCTTGATATCTTCTGGAAGTAGCCTCGGCAATGAAAATAACTCTACAATTTTTTTCACACAATCTAATACCGTACGAAATTCAATTAAAAGTCTTGTTCGTTATAGGACAGCTTATATCTATTATAGCAGCCAATCTTATCGAAGACTGATCGAAGTAGGGTCACTAGTTCATAGGTACAAATGAGGCCACCTCCTTTAGTTTCTCCAGGATTATGTTTTAGATGTACGCTTCTAGATCGTCATATATGCGTATGTTCCTTTATACGATTGGGAAGAATAAGCAGTGATTCTTTGCCTTAATCCCAAAGTGAGATTGATCTGATCTTACGGAAAAGAACAAACGTGAACAGGAGACTTGAGAAGAACTTGGGGAATTAGGAACTAGAGCTACATTTCCATATACTGATAAAGACATACAAAACTCTATACGAAGTACCCGAAAATCAGACGCAGCGATAGAAAGCACGAGTGAGTTCTTATACATGATATAACCAATGAACCAAAGGAGGAGGATAAGTAAAGGAATAGAATAAAACGAAGTATCCATTAAAAAACTGCGGGGAAAATGAAGGAACGAGGGAAAAAGAGACTTGTAAGGATGATCATCAGTACTAGCGCGGGAAAGGGACATTTAAATGGAAGAGGTGAAGTGAATAGATTGCCATTGAAAGTAAAAATATCAAGGAAGGGAAAGAATCTCGGATTTCGGAGACACGGGAAATTAGAAAGCATGAGTTTAATTAAACACGTGGAGAGTCCTGAGAATTTGAGATACAACCAAGCTACTTAGTCAATTACTCTGTACTTCCCTCCAGAGACGATCGATAAGACTCCGCCCTTGCTTCGATCCTTCGTCTTCCCTACTGTTGCAAACAACACAAAAACCATTTACAACTTTTATCTCGGTGCGATCGTAATCTTGTACAAACACGAAATGCTTTATCGAAGGACAGTACAGCCTGATTTCGTTTGCAATTGCACGTAATGCCCGTGGAGTTCTTGGTGCCGGGTCCCAGTCGGAGAGTTCCAGTTCCAAAGCGTATAATGCGCGTAACCGTCTAAGCATGCCATAGAAACGGAGCCTCTACAAACGCAATTCGTATATAGGGTAGTTTTTTTTATAGAAATAGACATCGAAAGAAAGGTAGTTTAAAAGGAATTGGTATTCATCGGATAAATCGCGGCATAAAGGATTTCAATTGAATCAAAAGTAGAGTGGAAGTGGTGAAACATGTAAGATGGATTAAGCATTTGAACACTTAGAGGAAAGGCTCACCTGAAATCCAACAGGTAGCACCAGTGTTCCAAAATATCTCAGGTTGGGAGCGATGTTCACAACTTCCCTGAGAACCGTCATAGAAAATTCTTCTTCATATGAAGCATCTGCCAAATCCAAGCTCTTTATACTATCCGAGGAAGACTTCGCTAGCGCCGTACAAAGTTGTTCTAGCTCTATAATCTTTCCAGGAACATCCTCGTGTGAAAAGCAAGTCTTGATTCGAGAGACAGGCCTATTTGGTACTAGTTTTGAGATAGCTTCAATAAAAGCACATTCAAGAGTTGAAAGAGCGGGGAGTGAGCCATGTCTCAGATCTCCCGGAATCTCGGTTCTTCCTTCTTCAAACTCTTTCGTTTCTTCACCTATCAGTTCCCCGATGTTATCTACCAAAGGTGACCTATAATCTGCAAGGTACAGATCTTCGATTTCCTCCTGTTCATCCAGAAACTTCACTAGGTCTGCGTCCCAAGTAAAATCTGAATGAAACGTTTTAAGCCTATACCTATTCTTAATGCCCCTGAATCAACCATAGCACGTCCTCGATTTTCATGCCCCCCAAGGACCCATGCGTACTTCGAATCACCACTGTCGATATAAATATATAGATGCCGGAGTCTTCTAAGACTACCTAGGGCTATCGCAACGGTCGGCCAGAAATCTCCAGATTCTTCGGTACCTTGACTGGAGACACTGGACTGAGAATCGTCATTATCGTTGCTACTGACATTAATATCCTCGGCATTTTCTATGGTTTCTGCGCTAGAACGAAAGCTTTTGACTCGAGAAGTAGCATGAATAGTGAGCGACAACACTAATTCTCCAAGGTGGCGACGTTTAATTATTGTTTTACAAGCGTGTAATATTCTCTTCGGGCTATCCAATACCATGTTTTCGTACAATGCTCGTTCTGCTAGGCGTTTGAATGTTTTTGAAGTGAGTAACAGCACAAGTAGGTCAGAGAGTCGGGTCTCAGAATTGGAATTATTGATATAATGGACTATGAGATGGTATGCCTCGAAGGAGAGTTCCATCCAGATAGACACAAAGCATAACGCTACAGCAGTAGCTGAGGAAACAGTTTAAGATGCGTCAGATAGAATAGAGATTTGAGCTTTTTGTGAATGGGAAGAGATCGAATTTAAAAAGACAGACAGGGAGCTAGAATCATGGAGTTCAGAACTGGGTTAGGGAACTTTCAAGTTTAAAAACGCCAAAATACCCACTACAATGAGTTGAGACCGAGGAACTATGGAGTATGGACTCTATTGACGGAGATGACAAACAAATGATGCAAATAAATAATGCAAGTAAGAAAAAGGTGAAAAAGGGCAAGAAATGAATTGGCGGATGGAAGGAGCGGCGAGCCGGGATGTTCTCGGCAAACTGAGGGAGAAATAGAAAAAAAAGACCGTGTGCAGAACGAGAGTCAGCCAGTAACGAGCTCTATGTAGCAGTTATCCTTTAGGTGGAAAAGTGTACACACATACAAGTAAAAAAGAACACGACATTAATCAGCACAAAATTACCAGTAAAGATTATTTTACTCACATTAAGAAAAAAGAGGTGTTTTAGGAGCAAAGGAGCAAAAGAGGACAAGTTCATGGGGGAATCTTTCTCAAACTGGCTTTTTATATTAATACCCCTTCAAAGGTCCAATTAACGAGCGATCATGAGACTTCCTCCTGCGCCCGGCGATCTGTAACTCCATCTAGATAACATATAATATAGCTCTTCTGTCGTTACCTACACTTCAGTAGATAGGAGGCTAAGCTCTTGTTACCCAGGAAAATTAAATGTAAAGAACCCCCAGAGTTAAAGTGAGATTTTAACATTTACAAACCTTCTCCCCACGTGAGCGAGGTCGAGCCCAAAGTTACCCCTGGTAACGCAATCCCGGAAACTTTATAGATATAGATGAAATGAAAAGTAGCGGATCATTTTATGCCATTCGTTTAAGGCGTAGGAGTAGATAGAGGGTAGAGATGAGGGGTAGTACAGAAGATTGCCTTAGGAGAGCTGAATCCCACTGACTGGATAACCAGGGTCTGCCATATGATTACATTAATTCCCACTTGCAGTTAAACTATTTTTCGAGATAAACCAAAAAACTTACCAGTAGCAATGATAAAATGCCTCTCCTTCAATAACCCACTTTTATATGCATGATTGTCAAAGAAACTGAGAATCATGAAATAATGTTATCTCCCTCGGACGCAAAGATTTGGCAAATACCAGTACGATACCAGAAGAATACATTACTACCATGTTTCATATTTCACTATAGCACTGTTGTCCCTTTCTCACATGTATTATTTCATCGCGACGGTCACTCACCGGGCAAGCCGAGCTTATGCAGATAAAAGAGAATACTAAACAGTTACAGTAACTTCTTGTTGTCACCATCCCTAAGGTCTGTCTGAGTCACTACAAGGTTTATATAGACAATATTATGTAATACACCGTTGTATAATAACTGTTATGTAAATGATTTTACTTCTATGTTCAGAGTATTATTACCAAGTACTGAATAAGCCAAGGTAAATCCTTGGGAGTACGCTAATCTCTAATAATTGAAAATAGAAAAAGACATGCCATCTCTTGTAAACATGTTTCAAGAAATTTATAGCCCTAATTTCAGAAGCCCATAGATGATATTAGCTGCGATTGATAAAATATACGAGTTCCAATAGTTAGCACAAAATGAAAAACCACTAAAATCAGTATCTGATGCACAAAGTACGTATTGTTGCCCGAATATCGACCGTACTGATTCAAAGTATACTTGGCCTCCTATAACTAGAAATAGGGAAGATGGAGTAAAAGGTTTAAACTGATCACGAAATATTTACTTTGAGAGCTCATGCTTTCTATCAACTACAGCCTCAACGTTCCAACGTGACCATTTTCCAGGAAATAATTCCCTTCTCAATACATCATATTATTCCAGCACAATGCATATAGTAATAACTCAAAGTCAAATTGTTCAGTATGGTTAAGTCGCAGTGTCGCAAATAAGGGGCGGCGAGTGACATCAATTGTCATGTGATCGACCCTGAATCCGTTTCAAAATATTGATCTGACTCATGATAAATCTCCTTTTGATATAATTATATTGACTTTCTAACTATAATTCTTCTGGCTCGAACCAAGCCGGAAAGTAAATCAGAACTATGAAAGAAACGTTTTTGGATGCAAGTACGTCTGTAACACCCTGAAGGCATCACCTAACACGGTATCTGATTAATCTACTTGCCGTGACATGCATCCTCCCGCTCAATTTCCACCTGTATATGTCATGTCGTTTCCTTCTTCATTCGTTGCACGTCCTACATAAGATTTCCCCCGCACATCTGATGGGAGAGTATATCATCTAGGTTTACGGTCCGGAGAGATTGCTAATCGCATTGTGCGTTTCTTATCTTCACGCTACTTCCTATTGCACTCATTTAATCTTCAAATTGTATTCCATTTGAAGCTCACAGTAGGGTCTCCTTCTAGAGCCGAATCCATCTCTCTTCTGCTTGATGAATCGACCTCTACATCGGGTAGCGGTTCACGAAACCTATTTAAACTATCTTCAGAGAGGGGGTTTCTAACAATAACAGGACATTTTGAAGGTGTACCTGTCAGCGTCGTAAGCATTGGTATGGGATACCCAAACATGGACTTCTTCGTACGTGAAGTAAGGGAGTGTGTACTTGGCGAGTTAGTCATCATCAGGTATACATAACCCACTCTATTAGGTATGCATCACACATAAACTCATGCTGCATAGATTAGGATCATGTGGTGGACTGACAGAGGATCTTCCTGTGGGCTCGATTGTTATACCCGCCGGATCAGTTTCGATCAGAAGAAACTATGATTATGACTTCACCCAAATTTCTTCGGCAGGTCCTGATAGCATAGAAGCTTATCAGATCTCAAATCCGGTCTGTACTATAACCTGTAACGTACAATGTGCAAGGACTGACTCAGCCATACTACCAACAAATGTGATAGGATAGGCCTCAGCAGATTCAAGACTATGTTCCATTGTATGATATTCTTTGCATCAACGAGTACATAACTTTTAATGTCAATAAACCCAAATAGCTAACAGACAAGTTAAAAAACGCTCCTTCACCAAATCCAGACGTACAAATAGTCTCAGGGACTATTAATGCAAGCGCTGATAGGTCCGTGATTCATTTGTGCATATATAACTCCTATTTGATCTTCAAATAAGCTTTTATTCGTCTCAAGGCCGTCAAACGTCCTTTCCAGATCACAACGAGACACTCATTGATAATCTCATTGCCAAGGTACCAAATGTCGCAACACTTGAGGTAAAGCTTCCATTAAAATCAGAAACATATCTATGTTATTATCTCTAAATGCTCAGTCACCCCTCACTAGATGGAGACTTTCCACCTTCTGCATCTAGCTGCGTCTTGGCGCCCTAAACTTCCTAAGGAGAAGGAACTTCACAAACTAATAGTTCCTCCTACTAAACTACCCGTCGAACCCCGCATTGAAGCTCCCTCGTCTGTATCATCCCCCTTCCCCCAAAAGAGTCAGCACACTTGCCCAGCAATCAGGAAAGTTACACAAGCGAACAGGGCCCTAGAATCAGAGCTGCTGCTGCACAGATGATATTCGCCAATAGGAGGACCGGAGACTTCATCTCTCCTGAAGTAGTTGGTGGACTGGAGGCATGGAGTGGCCGTCTGGTCCTCGATGCATTGTGCTCTTTCGTCATCCCAGAAGAGGTGTGTACGCCCATTCTCTCCTTTTCTTATCATATTAATAAAAATCTAAAAATAATTGATTTGTTTTAAATTTGTCTAGTTCTTGCATCCCGAAAGCGAGAGCATATGGGGTACAAACAGTTAGAGCATAATAGATCTTAGAATAATTTCAACTCTAAACTCGTTTCTTTCTTTACGTATTGGTAGAATGCGAGAGCGTACCTGAACATCTCATCATGGGAGGCCCACTATATAATATCAGATAAAAAACCCAGTTACAATGATAATTTTGTTCGAGTTTGAGCCCTCATCCAAGAAAAAACTGCTTTCATTCGGTTTAATAATCCTATATTATGTACATCATAAAGCAAGAACTACTGATTATCGTAGGTAAATGGTTGCTGATCGCCTGAACCTCCCGAAATATAACTTATAGTTCAAAATTATGGTTCACACTGATTTATAACATATATCTTTTATCTACTAGCTGCTCCCCTATCAGTTGTTACTATAGACCAAAATGATTATAACCTACCTGTTAGATTTACTATCACTTAGAATGCTATCCCATAGTATTCATTATATTATAATTATTGTATGTGACCCAATCAAGAATCCTTACTTGTTAACATCGCTTTGACTGCTTACTGTTCTCATTGGTAAATACACGTCGCTGCACTCTGAGATCTGAGCTATCGAATGTACAATTTAGTAGTATACATAGCTGGATTTAACAATAACGTATCGACAACCCGGGTGATGTTTATATAACTTGTACCTTCTCAATTAATGGGCCGTTTCTAATGTTATCGATCCTGCTTCAAACTCATCTTCCAGGTCAAAAATACATCTACGCGTGGTTGGTTTTCAATGGCTCAAGTAAAGTATCTATAACCCAAATTACCATCTCTCTTATATCGTAGACCCGTTCATACATAATAAATCATAATAATACTTCTACATCAGAAATTCCCCTGATCATTAGCCTTTAACTACCTGGATTTGTTTTCAATACAAATCAGAGTTCTAGTAATTTGATATACTTATTATACCTTTCATATCTGAAGACGGTGTTGAGCAGAGGCCTCTGACAGCACTGCGGAAAACCCGAACAAGGGGATCCTAATGGTCACAAATCACAGAGCACAACATAAAAAGGGGGGGACATTGATGCCTCATCAACACATCCCAGGCCTTCGCACCTGCTTTACTTTCTATTCCTAGTTTTAATTCTCTTTATATATATATGCTTGTGATGCTTAAGCATTCTCAGATCATGCGATACTTTGACATACGTACTTGATTGCCACGAAGCAGATTTTACATAGCTCAGGTTCAAAAATATGAATCAATAAATGTGTTTTGATTCAGCTCAGCGACTAAGTGTATCTAGTATATTTATTACAAATCAAAACAGAAAGCTCGTTCGGGAGCGTGATTATAGACTATAACAGGCCCTCCCGCCTATTTTAAAAACTATCCGTTGTATTTTACTCATGAAACAATTGTTCTCGGAGATGAAAAACGCTCCATCTGGATATTCTTCAGGAGAAATCGAATAGATCTATTCAGGGTAGATCGGTCCTAAAAGAACCATACAGATACGATGCAAGTACAACGTTCCCGCATAGCTAAAGAACCTACGAAAGCGCTGGGCCTCACCACAGGTACAGCTTAGTCGTCTTCGTCATCTCCTCCTTATCTAGAAACGTCAACTATAGAAAGTCAGATACGCATATAAACAACACCACCCTCCATCATGATCTCCGAATCCATCCTCATCTATCCTTTCCAGTGAGGGTACCTCATTCAGACCCGATTCCACCATATCTACCAGCATACAGAGATAGACAGATATGGATCCCAGTACTAGCTATGCTCGAGAGGGTTCTATATCCCTAGACGAAGCAGAGCTTATCTCAGGTACCTCTATGCCAATTAATAAGGGTATCAACAACCAGCTCGGGTAACAAAACACATTATATAGGATCGATGAGGAATCGCCAGAGCCAGTGGCGGCTTCAAAAGCCAATAATGACATCCTTGACTAATGACATCCTTGACAAGCTCCTCAAGTATGATCTGACTCAATCTCTCTATACAAACACGATAGACCGGTTTCTACTTTCCTTGATGAAGGTCATCAGGGGCGAAGCAGGACAACCAGTGCGCCCGTATGGACGACTTCCTCGCGACAGACACCTGATGGAGATAGTGCAGGAAGAAGAGGTACTGAAATGTCGACGAGAATATTGCAAACCAGTTCAAAAAGAGGGAGATAGGTACTCTCCATTCTGCTTCCTGACAAACACCATTTTTGAGAGTATATCCGAACCCAGTTCTCCCAGTATCTGTTTTGTCAGGAATGTCTCTCATGTTCTTACATCCAACGACCATCCTAACGGGAGGATCCCAGACCTTGTATATGTTAGGTCTGACAACCGTAGCGTTAGGAAAGGAAAATGGAAGAGCCACTGTCTATATGGACCGGATTCGAGTGAGAAGCTTTGGGAGTGGAAGGATGTATTGAGTGTTGGCGAAGTTAAAATCACCTCCAAAGGATCGATCGTACTTGAAGAGGACATTCCTCGTCCTCCCACGTCACTGGTCTTGCCGTTTGATCATGTAGGACCGGTGACGAGGGGGATAAAAAAGAAGTTTGAGGAAGCAATGCCAACGGCAAACAAACGGCAACGAACAAGATCGGGTGGTGCAAGTAGCAGCGGCTTTTCGCCCATGCAGTATTACGAGCTGCCCGATGGCCCTACGCGGAGGAGGAATCCCAAGCTGCGAGAGGATCTTGTTTATCAGAGCGCGCGATATGTGAGCGATCACATGACGATGGATGTCGGCACGAGTCGACTTGTCTCATCGGATCGAGAACTGAGGAGAGAAACGAGCTAGGGTGCAGTAAAACTGTGAATGTTCTTCAGAATATTGGACGAGGATATCCAAGACTTGTCATTTGTTACAGGAAAGAGGATACCTGAGGGGTGTAATCGGATATTCTTTGGTGAATCGACGCAGATGGTGATGGTTGGGACGGAGATCGAGGATGGAATTATTGTTCCAATGACTGTTTCGGATTTGGATAGGACTGATACTTGTGAGGACTCTTTTATGTGGAAGCATGTCCTCAAATGGAGCTATCCTAGACCTAGCAGGATGTCGGAGCCAGAGATAATTCAAGCAGCCAAAAGAGTTCTGGAGAGACATGATAGCAACCCTGATCCGTCTGGAAAGGCGCTCACTGTGAAGATCTCGAACTCACTACCAGATTTTTTAAATGGATATGATATTGATGAGAGGGAAAAGAACTTCCGTGCTTTTCTTGGGGTAGAGTACGAAGAGCAGAGGATACTTCGGTTCGCTATATTTGAGTATCTCGAGCCAATTCATAGCCTTTCTGATCTTACACAATTCAAAGAAGCTGTTCGGCATATTGCTTTAGGTACGCTTTCAATGATTAAGTATACCTTTACTGGTTAAAATAATAACGATTATTAGCCATACATTATCTAGCATCGAGCGAAGAAGGGATCAAACATCGGGATATCAATGTGAACAATCTCATGTTTCGTCGCCTCAGTGATGGTCAGATTCAAGGTGTACTCTGTGACTGGGACCAGGCATCGACATATGAGAGTGAGAAGTCTAAGGATCATACAGGGACGCGTAATGGGACAAGGGCATTCCTATCTATTGACATGCACAAATATCCGCCTCCTGTTCATCTTGAACGATTCGACTATGAATCGTTATTCTATGTTCTGTACTGGATAAGTATGAATTACTCGAAAGGAAAGTTTCTTCCTGAAAAAGAAAGGCATCTGATAACGAAAAAATGGGCTTATTGGAACGTTGAAGATGACGAGGATTTATCCGAAAAGAAAGTGGCTTTCTTGAATGCTCAGAAACCTCTGTGTTATAGTTCCGGACTCTCTACGCCTTTTTTTATGCCTATTGTCGAATTTTGGTTGGATCCATTGCTTGAACTATTTCGAGATGGGTACATCCTTCGTCGTGTGAAATGGTATCCAATCTACCCTCAGCATTTTTTGTATAACACAGCTGTTGCAAGATTAAACTCAGATTCTGTTCCTGAATCTGGTCCGGTCACATTTGATAATGCATCATTGGGAGGAAAAATTTGTTTTGAGCAGATATGGGCCATACTCGAGAATTGAAGTCCGTCTTTGTTATGAATCTCATCCTTCGACATATGCGTAACAGTGTCTCGATCTCAACTATGTCATCTTACTCTACCACTCTCGTTTGGGACTTCTGGTTTATTTGATTGTAGTCTATATTCTCGCTAGGCACAATTCCTTACATCCGATATAAAAAACTGTTTTAATAATTCTATAAAGACGATAGATGTATAGTATGCATCCCCGTATAATCAGAGTCTATCCGGCACGGACGGTGTGCAGGAACGAGCCTGAAAAGGAGGACAGATACTCAAGCTGATGCACAGTACAAATGAGATGGATATTGAATGTGATTAGCACCTGACTAAACTCAATAATCTAATCTGGCCAAGCAACGGGAAGTGTTATATCTCCATCCACCTACACCATGAATATTATATTACAATACATGCATGTACTATCTCATAGTATACTTACATGCAACAGTAATATGTGCGAGTAAAGAGTTACTCCGGCTTGTTATTAGTCGCCTTCATAGAAGTATGGGATCGCTCCTGTTTGTCAGCAGAGATACATTTCGAAACTAAGAAATATGTTTCTCATTGTTCGTCAAGATTTTACTTCTCGATCCATATTAAACAGTAGTACTGAATCATAGAGTTACGTCAATTGCTCGATCCTAGCTAAAAGTAATTAAAGCCTCATGAGCGTGTGTCATTTACATGATTACATCCAGTAATTTATGAAAACACGTCGTCACAATCAACATCCCGCTTTCTTTGCATAAAAGTCACTCCTGTGTTGGAAAGTACTGTGACATGAAAGTCAAATACTTTGCAAAAGTGTATCATAAACCTCAATGTAAGGATGATATAATAAGAACAAGTAGCATATATAAGAGATGCGTTATAAATCGGGTCCAGATAGTATTTCCCATATCCTTTCAAAAGTAACATATCCTCCCAAGCTTGAGTGATCGAAGTCGGGAGGTTTGGGTATCGCATTAGCAGCTATGTTCGATCCCGCAACGGCTGTATTAGTTTTCAAAAAAAGATACATTAAGTTTCTATGATGATCACGATTGTGGTATCCTTCTTGAAACAGTATTTTCAGTGGAAACAACCAATGACAGACGAGAGGTTGAAAGAAAGGAGGGAAAAGTTCGACGTCTTCGATAAAATGCGCCCTCAGGAGACTAGATTTCTCTTTAGCCACAGAGGCATCATTCTCAGCATTCCAAAGAGACCACTCTTTGGCACTAGGATGTCTCTCAGACTCAAGTAGAAATTTACCTCCAGAGTAATTCATGCTGATCCAGTACATCACATAAAACAGTGATTCAAGGTCAAGTCGTTCAATATGGGTAGGAGGTGGAGTCTTGTGCATTTCGATTGCCATGAACGCCCTTGTACCGTTACGCATCATTGTGTGATCATTCAATTTCTCTGTTTCGTTTGTGGATGCCTGGTCCCAGTCACAGAGTACACCTTGAATCTGGTTATCGCCAAGACGACGGAACATGAGATTGTTTACATTGATATCCCGGTGCTTGATTGATTCCTCGCTCATCGCTAAGTAATGAATCGCTATTGAAACATCATTATAGTACCTAAACAATCCAGAGATAAGTGAGAACATACCTAGCGCAATGTGTCGAATAGATTCCTTGAAGTGTACGAGACTATCGAGACTATGGATCGGCTCGAGATACTCAAATATTGTGAACCGAAGCATTCTCTTCTCTTCATGGCCTACCCCTAGAAATGCTTGGAGACTCCTTTCTATATCATCGATAACATTCTCCTCAATAACGTTGGGTAGCGAGTTTGAGATCTTCACAGCAAGTACCTTTCCAGACGGATCGGGTATGTCATCG
>NBAZ01000052.1:0-50890 GCA_002794735.1 Pyrrhoderma lamaoense
TCAGAACGTCGTCCTTTGCTTCTTGTGACTCGTGATTTATCCATTTACTGCGTAAACCCGGTTTATCTAGCGCTTCAGGCGTAGCAATGTCTTCTTCCGGCCTGGTAGTAATGAGGAAACGGTAGTTGGTAGGTAATGTCTGTAGCTTCTCCTTAATCAGTCTGATGTAAGGCCTTCGGGCTGCCCTGTCTCCGCATTCATCTAACGCATCAAGAACAACAAGGACGTTCTCTCGTACACCGTCCTTCACTATGGTATGGAGTGGTTCAAACAGTAGGATCTCGAAGGCTCTATCTGGTGTAACAGAATCAAGATCATTATTTTCAAGCTGTGTTCTGATAGCTTCAGCGAATGACTTGTTCCGTTTTGCTAATCCATATGCGATGGTACGAAAGATGAAAGAGGGATCACTCTTCCCCTCAAAAAGTACTGATGCGAACCAAGCTGCCTCTTTCTTTGATACGTTTCTGCGATTGTCGAGGCAATTGTACTTTTTCCTGCACCGGCGTGGCCGAGAATGAAGAATACATTTGGTGCACTTGTATCTCGCACCCATATCTCTATCTCTTCCAACAGTTCTGCCCGTGTCCCTTTCAGACACCTTCGACGCTCACGTCCACTCTCATTCTTTGGCTGAAGTTCTCTTTTCAACTCTATAACAAATAACTATCAGTTTATACCCATAGTAGTAGGTACCAGGGTCAAGTCCCACTTTCTAATAGTTCTTCACCGATTTTTCCCCGTGCCTCAGTTCGAGTTTCAATGATCCCCTGCCGAATGAAGACTGCCTTGACTTCCTTCTTAAGGTTTTTCAGTCTAGCCTCGAGGTCCTCTATCGCAGTCTTTTTGTTCTGCATCACGGCACGAACTGACACACACAACACACCAACCTTGTAAGTAATTAAAAGATACACATACTCTTTTAACTCACCTATAAAACTTTTCCTTGCATAGTCCTGTATATGATCATTGCACCTTGTGATATACTCGAGGATATTAGTGATGGCTAAGCGCAAGGAATCGGATGGATCGTCGAAAATAGAAATATCTTTGGTGATCAAAAACAAGTTCACTAGGTTCTTTACAAGGTCCTTGACTCGTTTATCAGTTCGGGGTTGGGCAGCAATGATCTACAAGAGCTAAATTTATCGATTGAGTATGTGTTTTAAACAGACTTACTTTTAAGAATGCTGTCGTTATGCACCATGCTAATCTAAGGTGTGGGCTTGCCTGTGTGTATTCAAGCCAACGTTAAGTATTGTTCAATACGCAATAAGAAAGTACTCACGTCTACTATGCTGTCACCGAACTCAACAAAAGCAGTGATTCTGTAACCAATAATCTCTAGAGATCGACATGTACCACTTTTTGATATGATCTTAGCTGTCTCGAAAATCGTGTTGACATTTTCCACGAAGTTATACCCATGTGAGGGATGGACGCCAAGTAATAAACGAGCAAGATTGATGAGAGTTATCTCGGCATTCTTCATTTCATCGGATGGTTGTAGAGTCAAGAAGATTGAAAGTTGTGGTCCGGACTTTGGTTGGACCAGAACGCAAACATCTTTTATATTTTAAGTGCCTTTTATAGAAGCAATAGTGTTAAAGTTTACCTTCTCCATTTTCACTAAGCAACTCATCTAAAGAGCACTCCCTATTTCCGATACTACTATCTTTGAAGCCCTCCTTCATCAGTTTGATGTTAAATCTAGTAGACTTGCTTGAGCAGGTGCTTATTTAAAGAGCTATTATCAATTTCTATAAATAAATCAGACGGATATTGTGGGTGGCGTACATAGGGAATATCTCATTCCACTGAGGTGGTAGTTCATTGACAGATCTTGTTCTACAACTCTCATCCCCGAATGAGATTTTTACGTATAGGTCTGGTGCTTTTGATTTCCCGGGAACAGATACGTCCGATCGTGATACTAGTAGAGTGGATAATCAGTCAAAGAAAAATTATCTTGAACACTCGTGACTTACCTCGAAGTATGTAATACGATTTCATGGTACTCTGGCCTGCTTGAATGCTTAGGTATAACTTCAGAGTGCGAAGGGTAGAGGGTTGAACCCAGGGAGAAAAAGAAGTCTGCCCTTAATGATATCAACTCTGCCTCAAGGCTGTCCAATGGAAATCACCGGTTGATGGTAAACTTAGAAAGAGCACGGGATCTAGGAGCAATTGTGATCAAGTTACGGTTGAACGTCTCAGCTTGCGACTGTTTTGAAAACTCTTTGTTGGTAGTCTTGAAAAGAGTGTTGTCTGAATTCCCGCATAGCTAGTGCTATGATCTAACAGTATGAAGCATCCCCGACTATGATGTTGTTTGTTTTATCTTTCAAGTACCTACTAAAATCATTATCCATTAGTAAAGATGGTTTTTACAGTTGGATAAAAATCACTGACAGGTATCTCGAGTCCAATGATATCTGGTATGCCCACATACAAGAGAGAAAAAAGTGAAATAGTTTATTATTATCATTTTTAAAGATGATCATAAACGTGACTCTGCAGCAATCGAGATAGAGCAGTGAAAACTAAACTTTTGGTCAGATTTTGACCTTGGTGTCGTATTTAGTGGCGAGGACGTGGGGTTTAGAGTCTGCCTACACCAGACACGATGCTCAGGCTAAGATTTGGGGGCTAAATAGCGAGATACTCGACCTCGGCCGTCCGGCCGAGATCTCGGTCAGACCGTAGAGTCTGATAGAGACCTTGAGGCGATCTGAGACTTCACAGACCAGTAAAAGTAGTAGAAACGTATAGATCAGAGCCCCGACCGAGGCTGTAGTTTGAGTTAAAAGTTTATGTATTTCAGTCCGCCCGGACGACTTGCGATACGGTCAGAGCGTTACAAGCGCGCTCGGGCAGCCTAATAAAGCAGCAAAAAAGTAGATAAAGAGTACAGGAGACTAGTAGAGAGCTACTCGGGGGGGGGTGAATAGACTGAGAATTGATCGGGAATTTACTGGGGATTGATTGCTTCCCTACGGCCTCAAGTCTGGAGGCTTATATAGCAAAACGCGAGATAAAGGGTAAATAATAAGGAAAGCATGATGTCCAGGTGGCTATATGCCACTGGACGGAGGGTTTAAGCTATCAGAAACGAGGGGGTCGTATAAGCGAACCCTACCCTCGAGTAAGAGTGGAAAGTGAAGCTAAATAGTAAGAGAAATGAACGAGGCGCGCGGCCGAGTAGTAGCAATGGACTTCTCGGGCGAGTTAGAAAGTGCATTATAAATGCACTACGACCGGCCAAACACTTAGCTGGTCCTACAGCAGAATGTCGAACAATAATTGTAGATCCACCTCTGGTATCATGGCCCTTGACTATCAGTACTAGTTTTATAGATCCATCAAAACTGACGGATAGTGGTAGTAGATCATTGATGGCTAGAAGCATCGAAGCCGTTTTGTTTGTGGATCTTCTCGCACCATTGGGGGTTACTTTCGATTTGGACTGACCCTTCCATAGGCCTTGAGATATAAGAAAGTGTGAAGATTATATTGATGAATGAAAAAAAAATGTTATCCTATCTGTGTGAGCCAAACAGGCGTCTTTGACTCAACTTGGTGACTGCTGTAGCAATAGACTTTCCGGTACTAGCATGGCCGAGAATGATGAGCGTAATCGGCGTACTCATAGCTTCCACCCATCTTTCTACATCACTTATAGCTCTGTTCATGCTTCCTCCAGAGATATCAAGCGCTCCTCGCCACACTTTGGCTTCTGTTTCAACTCCGTAGCAAATCAGTTTATAGGTGGACAATGATGGTGTCCCAGATCAAGCTCACTTTCTCCGAGTGCCTTTCGTTGAGCCTCAATGATATTCTGTCTCTCAGAAGCTGACATCAGACCTATACTCAAGCATGCCTTAGAGTTTTCCAAGCCATCTATCGCTAGTTTTCTATTCTGAAAAACCTCACAGACTAAGAATACCATCCAGTCAGCATGTGATCTGATTCTCCTTTTTATCTAATTCACCTATGAAAATCTCTCGTGCATTGTCTTGTAAGGGATGTTACACTCAAGCAGATTTATGATGAAGCGGAAAGAATTAGATAGATTGTTGGAAATGGAAATGTCTTTGTTGACAGAGAATGAACTCATAAGATTCACTATGAATTGCCTAATCCACTTGTCGATATTTTTCGAGCAGCATTGATCTACGGAAATTTGATATACTTTTTTCAATAACGTTATATCTTGTGTAACATGTTAAAAAAACAATACTGCTACAAGTTATAAGAACCTAAAAAGCTGATAATTTATGAAAAAAACATCATGACTTTCGAGAAGTATATTATCAATAGGTTCGAATCAGCCAGCATAAATGTGTTGATCAACGTTGGTCTTGGAACTCTCAGTAAAAGGAGGATGCAAAAAAATGGATATCAAGCACCTGGAGAAGCAATGGTGAAGCATAGAAATCTTAAAATAAGCTGCTATTGAATTTTTAGAGACTATAAACTAAAAATTCTAAGGTATATCACGTTAAGAGTGGAGACAAGAGGAGTTAATAAGACTGGACACAGAGAAATTTTTCACTATTTGGTACAGTACGGTGATCTAGTAGGAATTATAGTATCAGTATATCTATAAGCGTAGCTGGTAAACAATTGTTCATCCACTTGCACGTACAGTATTCCACGGAGGTATGAGTTAGGTAAGAATGAGGAGTCCTGCGTATATGAGGTTCTGACCCCTATTTGCGTGATCAACAAGTGCCTTTAGATCTGCGAATAGGCGTTGCTTTTAGGTTTCAATAACTGTTATTCTCAGCATGTGATTTCAAAATTAGGAAGCACAGGTGGGTATACGAAAGGACACCAGACACTAGTATAGATGCGAATGCTTCCTCAAATTAAGGAGAGAAAATATCCAAAAACTGCATTTTGCTTGTGGTTCCTGGCGTCCTTTTGTATACCCACCTGTATATTCACGTCGTGTATCTCCCAAATCTGTCTATGAAGTCGTACCCTACTTACGTATTATCATTGTAGTGACCCTGTTACTAAAACCATACTTGTCGTTCGAGCAAGACTTGTTTTCACTATCTTTCATATATACAAGATGGAATTCTTCCTTATCCCGAAGTTACAGTTCTATTTTACTGGCATTGCTCGATCAACTAAAGGCTGTTCACATTGGTGACTTGCTGTGGTTATGAGTTCGACCAGGTGTAGAAATTATAATTATTCGATTCCTTGAGTTTTCGGTGGTCATCGAGAGTGCACCGGTTCTTACAGAGAAGTGCTGAGTCTATCTACCATTGTACCCTAGCTTCAGGTAACTCGATTTTTGGGTGGTAGATATTAAAGGGAGAATCAAACTCTCCCCGGAGGGCTCCCGATGACGTCTCCGAGCTCAGTTACGCTGCCGTTAAAGATACAAATCCACTTCCTGATTTTAGAACTTTACTTCTGCTCTGATTTCTTGTTGCGACGTATTTTTTTTTCGTTCTTAACCTAATTACGCTCTCACATATCCGGCTTTGTACTTTCCTTTTCTCGCCCTTTGAGTGGTTGTGGGTGTATCAGGAGAGCTTGAACTTAGACACACAATTCTTGTTTCACATAAATTTGTAGAAAATCACCGCTCAAATAGCAATGGACGGGCGCTTTGTTACATTTTGTATAGCTAGTAGTAAACTGTATTTTAAGGAGGTCATAATTTGGAGTAGAAAAAAGCAATAGAAAGCTTAATACTTATATTTAGAAGGCGATAATACGAGGAGGGAAAAGAAGAGACATAAGATAGTATTTTGGAGTTGATACGCGTATAACTAAACAGGGAATCTATCTGTTTCTACATACCAAAACTCCAAACTCCAGGAGCAACCTGGATTGGGAACACCTGAGAACTCGTATGTGCTTTAAAGACAAACTAAATGGAGAAAAGAGCTTTGGAGATAAAGAAAGTAATGATGACTTCCTTAGGCTCGATAAAATAGCGATGAATATAAGTTATAGTCTAAGGAAATGATAGTAGGTGAACAAGATAAGCGTAGATAGACAAAGTATTTAACAGAATTGCGGTAATGCGAGCAATGCGATAGAATGTATAAGCACGGTTATTATAATAAACAATGAATTTGAAAGACTACGAAAGAGCATTATTTGAGAGAAAACAAGTAGTCCATTGATCACATCGATAGACTGATGAGTCTAAACTGGTTGAAAAGCGTGTATTCAGAGTGCGTGGCCCATATACGAGTGAGCGACGGAGATCTGGAGGAATCCACATAAGTAACTTCTTGTTTCTTCCAGTCAACCATCCATCATCCCCAAGACACCATTCTTCTCCTTCTGACTCCATATTAATAGACCAGATATGGATCGCTCCATCAGAGGAGCCTGAGGCAAATTTGATACATCTATTGTCAAACGTAAGGAGGGCAGCGATAGAGTTGACTTCCGATGAAATACGGGACTGAAAGAAGAGAACGCCAGTCGACACGTTCCATACGCGGATAGTTTTATCAGCAGAGCCGGAGATTATCCACTTTCCATCGGGAGAAAAGCACACGGAGTCAACATTGTTCGTATGACCTGTTATTGGATCATACGCTGCTTGGCCGGTTTCAGCATTCCAGACTCGTATTGAATTGTCATTAGATGCAGAGATAACATATATACCACCGGGAGAGTAAGCGACAGATCTGACCGAATCAGAATGACCCTCAAAAGTAGAAAGTAAGTCACCACTGGAAACATTCCAGATACGAACAGTTTTATCGGCTGATCCGGAGACAATCTTCTTTCCGTCAGGAGAATAACAGACTGAGAAGACAGCGCCCGTATGGCCAATGAATGGTTCTCCTTCTAAAAAACCACTTTCGACGTCCCATATTCGGATTGACTTTTCACTAGAGTCCGAAGCAAGATGCTTACCATCAGGAGAAAAAGCGAGTGAATTAACGAAGTGATCGTGGCCATTGCATGTGACAAATCCATCGTCGATCATATTCCATATTCGTATCACTCCGTCCGTTGATCCCGAAGCGAAGTGATTTTCATCCGGTGAAAACGCGACTGAGAATACGAAACGAGACTCTAAAGGACCTTTGATCAATTCTCCGCTCTCCGTATTCCACACACGCACTGTATGGTCTTCGGAGCCGGAGACAAGGAACTTTCCTGTTTTCGGTGAAATCGCAATCGCATGTATTGCATCCGCTTGCCCCTCGAACCCTAAATCTGATTTTGTCACTCCTCTTTCAACGTCCCAGACTCTGATCGTCCCATCCACTGACGCGGAGGCGAAGTGCTTACGATCAGGTGCAAACGATACAGACGTAACAGAGTATGTATGGCCTTCGAATCTTGTTGGAGGAGCATCGTTATCTCCTGCATTCCACAGTCTTACTATTTCGTCAGAAGATCCCGACAAAATATGTTTACCATCACTAGAGAACGCAACCGAGTATACCAAACCCATGCCGTCTTCAGATAATGTACGCAAAACTCTGCCACTCGACACGTCCCATACACAAATTGTGCGATCCTGTGACCCTGAAAGAAATCTCTTGCTGTCTGGAGAAAATGAAAGAGAGAAGACTGGGTCCGAGTGGCCCTTGAATGGGTCGGATATCATCTTCCTACCTTCGGCACCCCATAAAATGATTGTACCATCCTTTGATCCTGATGCAAGATAGAGTCCATTGGGTGAGAATACGACACTTCTCACAGCTTCTGAATGCCCTTCCAACGGCTCTCCGATTGACGCACAATTCTTAGCATCCCACAGTCTGACAGTCCTATCCCAAGAACCCGATGCTATATACTTTCCGTCACCAGAAAAAGCAACAGAAGTGACCTTATCTGAATGGCCAGTAAGTGGACCATAAGACCTCTCACCGGTGACCGCATTCCATACCCGCACTGTCTTATCCTCAGACCCCGACGCAATATATTTCCCGTCTGATGAGTACGCAACACTCGTCACTCTGTCCAAATGTCCTTTTAGTGGGCCGAGGACTCGTCTGCCAGTCACCACGTCCCATACCTCAATGACACCCTCCCTTGATCCTGATGCAATTCGTCCACCATCAGGCGAGTATGAAATAGAAAAGACCCAACTGCCAATATTTATTTGCCTGGTGCATGCCATCCGGGGCTTGTCGCCAACATACTCGATCCGTGTCAGTGATTGTGCTCGCGCTTGCTTACCGTAGTGCTCGGCGACTATGGAGTCCTCTCTCAACAAGGGGAGGAATGACATATACAAATGAGGGCTACTTTGGGAGACAGGTTCGATGAATCTTAGGAACTGATCATGAGCATCTTGGAGAAATGCAGATAGTTGTGCGTTCTTGTTCTATATAGATATTAGCATGACCCATGCTTTAATTCAAAATCACTTACCCCTATCCATGTAATGGTATTCTCGAGCGATGGTAAAAGGAAATCGTATAGAGAGTCTGTGAGGCTGAGTGCCTCGACCCAATACAGTAAACGATTGAACGCGAAAGATTCGAGTAGTTTGCACAGATCTTCTGAGTAAGGGAGCTCTCGCAGATGAGAGGCCCAATGGCGGCAGGCATATAATAATGACATGGAGATATTGTCTTTGATGCGCTCTTCAAGCTGAGGTACGTCCTTATTCAACCGGTATGACGTCTCCAGCCCACAGATATTGAATCGAAGCTTTTCCATCGACTTGAAGCATCGCTGCGATATATCCGTTTTTTCTTTTTCCTTGTCAATAAACCACGCCTTTCCACGTGTTTCATTCGAGATAAGATAGTCGTACAAGGAGGTGTGATATAAACGGACAGGCTGGCCGGAACCAAATGCTACTATTGAGCGTAGTGACTTGAGAATGCTCTTTGTCGTCCCAGGCTCATATCCCAGCATTGAATCGAAATTCGTGGTTGGCAGCTGCTCCTTACCAAACAAGATCAGTGAAAAGATCTTCAGGAATTCGATTTTCGTCTCCTCATCCCAGTCAAGGGAATTCTCGAGTGCCGTTGCATATAAATTGGCAAGTGATATTGATTTCACGCTTACTAACCGCTTTAATTCAGATTCTTTTTTCCCTTTCTTATATTTGACTAGTCGCACAGCCGTTGCAGCCCATATAAAAAGTCCATCTGCGGCACTACCCAATATTCTCATATTCTCCTCCCAAGGCCATTCAGGTTCTATTTCAATCCTACCGTCGTCCCTCAACTTCCCCAGCTCAACTTTTATATATTTTAGGACATCGCTCTTGGCGTCTTCTGACTCGTGATCTAGATTCATGTGGCGCAGTTGTAGTCGTTTGAGCTCCTCAGGTGAAGCGATATCTTCCTCTGGTCGACTAGTGACAAGAAAGCGGTAGTTGGAAGGTAGCGTCTGTAGTTTCTCCTTGATTAACCTGATATACGGCTCCCGCTCTCCTTTGCTTCCGCACTCGTCAAGAGCATCGAGAACGATGAGAATTTCATCCTTTCCCTTTCCTTCCTTTATAATCCCTTGAAGAGGGTCAGAAAGCAAGATCTCGAAGGCCCTTTCTGGTGTAGCAGTGGTTATATCACTTGCATCAAGCTGAGAATTGATTGCCTCGGCAGTTTTCTGGCATCGTTTGGCTAAATCGAACGCGATAGTACGGAAGATATATGCAGGATCGCTTTTGTCTCTCAGAAAGTACTGATGAGAACCGAGTTGGCCATTCCTCTGGTAATTTTCTGCGATTGTTGTAGCGATCGTGCTCTTGCCTGTTCCTGCACGTCCAAGGATGAAAAAGACATTGGGTGCATTAGTATCTTGTATCCACTCCTCTATCTCTTTCAAGACCTCAGCACGTGTTCCTTCCAGACAGATCTGGCGGTCGGTCCTACCCTCATGCTTCGGTTGTAGTTTCTTTTCGAGTTCTACGAGTAAGGTTTGTTTAATACGTGTACATGAAGATAGATGCTAAACCAATTGTCTAAACTTACTTTCTTTGAGTTTCTCACTAATTTCTACCCGAGCTTCTTCCCGAGCTTCAATGATGTCCTGTCTGATAAACGCTGATTCAAGTTCACTCTTTAAGTTTACAAGTGTAGCTTCAAGATTCTCTATTGTAGCTTTCTTGTGTTGCATGAAGGCACGGACTAACAATATAGCGCAAATATGAGCAACGTGAGTTATACATGTACCTTTGCGTAACTCACGAATGAAATTCTTCCGTGCGTAGTCTTGTATGAGATCACTACACCTAGTGATAAATACAAAAATGTTGGTGATGGTTAATCGCAAAGAATCAGATGGATTGTTGAAAACAGAAGTGTCTTTGATGACCAAGAATAATTCCATGAGACTCTTCACGAGATCCCTGATTCGTTTATCGGTATTGATCTGAGTAGCGATAATCTGGAAGGACTAAGTATATAATAGTAAAAATGTGATGCTGTACAAGGATTCACATTCAAGAATGCTGTTGTTATGGACCACGCTACTTTCAGATATGGGCTTGCCTGCCAAGGATCTGGTCAACATGGGAAATAATGCCAATAACCTTAAGGTTACTCACATCTGCTATGCTACCTCCAAAATCGACAAATGCAGTGATAGTATAACCCAGTTCCACCAACGATTGGCATGCATTACTCTCTGCTACGCGCTTTGCCGTATCAAATATCATGTTAACGTCCTCCGCAAGATCGTCATGATAAGCGGATTGAATGTCAAGGAGGACGCGAGCAAGATTGACGAGAGTTATCTCAGCATTCTTTGTTTCGTCGGATGATAGAAGGCGTAAGAAGATGGAGTGCTGTAATCTAGACTTTGATTGTAGGGAAATAGCAATATCTATTTCTCGTTTATCAGTGTTCAAATGAGCATAGATTCTACTAGATGTTATACCTTCGTTATTCTTGTCCTCAGTAAGCAGGTCACTCAGTACACATTCTCTATATCCAATTCGCCTATTTCCGAAAAAAGATTCCCTCTTCAACTCAATCACAATCCTGGTCCCGTTGTCCGAACACGTGCTAAATTATGAAATGGAGTCAGTTTTCGTGATGATAATAGTTGGATTAAGTGTTAGACGTACATCGGAAATGTCTCGTTCCACGTAGGTGGTAGATCGCTTACTGATCTCGTTCTGAAGCTCTGATCGCCATAGGTGATCTTGGCGTATATATCTGACGCTCTTGCTTTGGCGGGTAAGGATATATCAGATCGAGAAACTAGTATGGGGAGTTAGATAGATGGTCAAGGATAGCTATAGTACTCGAAAATGAACCTCGAAGGGTGTAGAATGAAGGCATGGCCAAGGCATCAACTAAGGCTTAAGGAGTAAGGAGGACGGGGGATTAGAAAAAACTGAGGAGTATATGTGTGGGAGATGAAGTTAATACGAAGAAGCGCCTCGTGGCAGCCATGTGTTCGTTGATATCAATTCTTGATGATAGTGGGACAGAAGTCAATAGTAAAGCAATTCAAAAATCCCGCAAGGAAGGACTGATATATCTGATGCGTATGTCCTTCTCAAGAAATTGATGTAGGGAACCTCATGATGATACCAGAAGTACTAGATGATGCATAGATACGAGAGTCATACATGCCTGCCAAACCGAGTTACATCAAACTTCTGAAAGTCTCATTCATTAGTCGCATGCATGATGATATGATTTAAATGAATATCAAAAAACTTGATGTTTCAAGAACCTGGTGAAAACTCAACTTTGA
Source organism: Pyrrhoderma lamaoense (assembly GCA_002794735.1). NCBI lineage: Eukaryota > Fungi > Basidiomycota > Agaricomycetes > Hymenochaetales > Hymenochaetaceae > Pyrrhoderma > Pyrrhoderma lamaoense. The sequence continues at coordinate 11,665 of NBAZ01000052.1, forward strand.
GTCAGAGTTGAGCCTTTTAGTCGTATGTAGTGGCGAGGACTTGGGGCTATGAGCCTGCCTACACCAGACACGATGTTCCGGCTCAGTTTTGGGGGCTAAAAAGCGAGGAACTCGACTTCGGCCGGAGCGTAGAGACAGATAGCGACATTAGGGCGTGCTAAGACTTCACTGACCAGTAGAAGAGCCCCGACTGAGACTGTAGTTTGAGATAAAAGTGTATGTATTTCAGTCCACCCGGACGACTTGTAGTACGGTCAGAACGTTACAAGCGCGTCCGGGCAGCCCAATTAAGCAGCAGAGGAGTAGTTAAAGAGTACAGGAGGCCATCAGAGAGCTCCTCGGGGGAGGGGGGTAGATTGAGAGGAATTGAGTGGGAGGAATTTTTTTTCCTCCACTACGGCCTCAAATCTGGAGGGTTATATAGCAAAACGCGAGATAAAGGGTAGATAATAAGAAAAGCATGGCGTCCAGGTGGATATATGCCACTGGACAAAAGTTTAAAGCTATCGAAAACGAGGGGGCCATATAAACGAATCCTATCCTCGAGTAAGAGTAGAAAGTGAAGCTAAATAGTAAGAGAAATAGGCCAGACGTGCGGCCGAGAGTAAGTAAGTAATGGACTCTTCGGGCTCGTTACTAAATGCATAATGAAATGCGCTACGACCGGCTATCTACTTAGTTGGTCCTACAGCGATTTCACTAAAAACTTGAAAGTTTCTTGTCTCTAGCTCCACCAATTGCACAGTGGCAGTGTGTGTCTGGACTACGGAGGGCGGATATTTAATCAAAGGTCCTTTACGAGGACATTCTTCCTGGGTTATGCATTTCATTTTTACTTCGGAATCTGCCATTTATTCAGCACGAATATGTCATATACGTACTGAATAAATGGCAGATTCCAAGTGTTACCGTCACACTAACTCATACTAAACTGCCACGAGTACAGAGTTATGTTGAATAAAGTTGATAAATACAAATAGTAATACGAATAAATTTGTAACATCAAGATGAGGTATTTTCAGAGGGAAAGCAGGAAGTCCATTGGTCACCCTGATAGTCTGATAAGCACAATTTCGTTGAAAAGCGTGTATTAAGGGTGCGTGGCCCATGAACGAGGGAGCGACGGAGATCTGAGGGAATCCACATCAGTAATTTGTTATCACTTTCGGTGAGCCAGCCATCATCTTCTAGGCGCCAGATATTTCCTTCTGGCTTGGTATCTACAGACCAAACATGGATTGTTCCGTCTTCGGAACTGGAGGCAAATTCAATATGCTTACTATCGGTTGTAGGGAATGGTGTGACAGACTTGGCATATGCTGATGCACGAGATTGAAAGATGAGTATACTAGTTGATGTATTCCATACGCAGACAATTCTGTCGTCCGATCCTGAAATTATCCATTTACCATTGGAAGAAAAGCACACCGAGTTTACACTTCCCACATGGCCTCTTATTATACTACCCACTACTTGGCCAGTTTTAACGTTCCAAACTCGAATTGTCCTATCATCAGATCCAGAGACGATATATAGTCCATCGTAGGAGTAAGCGACGGACTTGACCCAATTTTCATGACCTTTGAGAGTGGAGAGTGAGTTGCCGGTCAAAGCATTCCAAATACGGATAGAGTAATCTCTCGATGTAGAGACAATCCTCTTTCCATCTTCCATCAGGTAGATAACATAAGGAACAGACCCAGTCTGTATGGCCAATAAGTGGTCTAGCATCCAATAAGCCAGTTGCACCGTTCCATATTCGGATAGATTTGTCGCTAGAGCCTGAAGCAAGATATTTACCATCAGGAGAAAAGGCGAGCGAATTGACCTTGATCAGTCTGATATACGGCTTTCGAATCTCCCTATTTCCACACTTGTCCAACGCATCAAGGACAGTAAGAACATTGGTCCTCGTCCCTGCCTTCTTCACTGCCTCGCAAAGTGGCTCGTACAGTAGAATCTCGAATGCCTTATCTGGTGTAACTGACTGAAGATCGTTATCAACAAGCTGTGCTTTGATAGCCTCTGCAACAACCTGATCTTGTTTTGCTAGGCCATATGCAATAGTTCGGAAGATAAAAGCGAGGTTGCTCTTTCCTTATCTGTCCCACGTGCAAATGAATTAAGCAACTTTGATCTTGGACTACGCAGTAATCAAGGCACACAAATCAATGGATATAAAACTCTCTTCAAGTAGTAGCAGTGAAGCGTAGAAAGCTTATAATAAGTTGCTAACACACTCTGAGAGTGCGAGTGAAGTTAGTGATGAAGAAAGAAAGCATGTAAAGAGGTTGACTAGATATATGGATAGTTATCTGAACTTTTCTTATGACGGGTAAAAAGGTTGTGACACGAAAAAGAGTGATAAGATTTATACGACCATGCATAGCGTCAGCTTGTAATATATCATTCAATCACTCGCGAGACGAGCTATAGACTACTCAGATGCGAGAGCTCCTGAGAAGTATTAATGCATAAGACCGGTTGAATGACGAAAGGGTTAGTAGAGACACAAAGAGAAGGACATTGAGTGCAATCGTGGAAGAGGCTAATAGAAGGAGTACTTGTATACATTGGTATCATAATTGATGCTACTCCAGTACGAAAACAAAAAAATGACGCAAGCACAAAAGTGTAGAATAAGAAAACATAGTAAGATAATAGATAATGATGCGGATAATCTCGTAAGATTAAGGAAGGATATTATGAGATTCATAGGTCAGGAGAAGGAAAACAAGCAGTCCACTGGTCGCCTTGATTGGCTGAAAGATACAATTTTGTTGAAAATCGTGTATTTAGTGTGCGAATGCATGGCCCATGGACCAGTGAATGACGAAGGTCTGGGGGAATCCATATCAGATATTTGCCGTTGTTTCCCGTTAGCCAGCCATCATCTTCCAGACGCCATTTCTTTCCTTCTTCCTCGATAGGTACAGACCAGATATGGGTTGTTCCATCATCAGAGCCTGAGGCAAATTTGATATGCTTATTGTCAAACGTAGGGAAGGCAGCGATAGAGTTGACTTCTGATGAAACACGAGCTTGGAAGAAGAGAACGCCCGTCGACACGTTCCATAAGCAGACGGTTTTGTCATATGATCCGGAGATTATCCACTTTCCATCAGGAGAAAAGCACACAGAGTTAACTCTGTACTTATGACCTGTTATTGGATCATACGCTGCTTGGCCGGTTTCAGCATTCCAGACTCGTATTGTTCTGTCATGAGATGCAGAGACAACATATAAGCCATCGGAGGAGTAAGCGACAGAGTTGACCCGATCAGAATGACCTTGAAATTTGGAAAGTAGACTGCTATTGGAAACATTCCAGATACGGACAGTTTCGTCCCTTGATCCGGAGACAATCTTCTTTCCGTCGGGAGAATAACAGACTGAGTTAACCCAGCTTGTATGACCAATGAGTGGTTCTGCTTCCAATGAGCCACTTTTGGCGTCCCATATTCGGATTGACTTGTCTCGAGAGCCCGAAGCAAGACGAGAGCCGTCAGGAGAAAAAGCGAGTGAGAAAACCCAGTCAGAGTGACCGTTGCATGTGATAAAATCGTCGTCGATCATATTCCATATTTGTATCACCGCGTGTCAGGGCTTTCTAGGTAGAGTAGTATAAGAGTCCACTAAGTGACCTAAGCAGACCTAGGGGTACCTGTAGATATATCTAGGAATATCTAGGAGGAAAAGTCTACTTAGATTCCCAACAACACTTAAGCAGACCTGTGTGGAGTCGGCTAGAAAATTGAGAAAAAAGTGCTCTAGCCGACTCCACATAAGTATTCTTAAGGTTATATAATATCATCTATGTAGACCATTTTTTTCTGTATTTTGGTCTGCTTAAGTCTACTTAAATGTCATAAAATTATATTCCCGTTGGTATATATATTGACCTTATTTTATTAATATGCCTATATACTGACTACGAGTCATCGAGAGCGTCCCGATGCCATTGTACTGTTGACTCTCACGAAGGAAACTATCTACTTTGCGCAACTTTTGCATTGAAGCTTTTGTCCATCTTTCCGTTGCAGTCACTCGTTCAACTTCCTCGTGCATTGGTTGGGCATATTTCGGATTTGCTGCAAGGTGGAAAAGCGCATGTGTAAAACTCTATAAAAGGGATCAGATATAAGATATTTGACATTCATTTGACATACGGATCTAAGGACCCGAGTGTACCCACCACGGAGAATGTGTGAATAGCGGCGAAATTTAGCGTAAGCAAGCGCTGTGTTAACGCATATACTGTTCTTTGTTCACCGGTCCCCATCGCTATCGCCATCAGCATCAACGACTACGGACAAGTGTTCGACAACGAGAAAGACGGCGTCGACAGTGCCGACGCGATTGTATGTTCTTATTTTTATTTCTCATTACCACCCATCCCTATTCTCCTGTTGGTAGTAGTTGTATACTCTACCTTGCGTAGATTTGTAATTCTCGACTTGCATTCCCTCCTCCTCTCTTGCTCTTTACTGTCGCCGGCATCGACGAGCTCTATAACTCTTTACTCTGTATATACAGACTTTGACTCTTAAGCACCACCATCAACGTGCCTGCCGTGTGCCAGTACATAAAAATCCAAAGTGATAGCCGAAATCGGACCCTAGAACTGATATAATCAAAATCGCCTGTTGTAGTAGATGGCATTTCACCAGCAGCTAAGTGCTACCTCTCTCACTCCCCAGCGTCCTGCACCGCAGGCTTCCCCGCCGCGACGCCGAGCTTTCTTCCTACGCCTCAACGACAAGCTCCCTTGCTTCGGCTGGTTACAAGACTTCTTTCCAGTTCTCCTTTGCCTCATTGATGAGCCAAGAAAGCATGTCATTCTGAGAGATGATTCAGTAAGAATGCCATATGATATATTGTAAGAGTCATCGTTAAACTCACGGGCTTGTCGGGATAGTCCGGACCATATTCATCAATAAGGGCTTGACGGTGCTCAATAATTGGCCTTAAGTGCTTCTCCGCTCGACGAGTTGTAGCGGGCACCGAAGTTTATAGCTCGCCAATAAGACTTCCAAAACTATCTCAACACTAAGTGGCGCATTCCAACGTACATATTTATTTCTCTGTATCAATTATGTTCCATTCTTCAAGATACAAACTCGACATGGACTTCACCCCACGCAGGAATCGCCGCATTGGCCAGCGCAGACGGACAACCTCAGACCCTGCCTCTGTAAATTCTTCCTCAGCAAGGTCATCAACATCCTCAAATACTACAATTCGCCCTGGACCGGGGTCACTGGAAAATCCAGATGAAGACGCTGTGTCAATTCATCGCCACTCACTAGATGATGCTGCCTATGAACATGCAATTGAACAAGTTGTCCGTCGTAGTGGTCATGGTTGACTCAGTAGAAACATCTGTGAAAGTAGAAGATTCTGTAGAAATATCTGTAGTAGTACTTATTTCTGTACTGAGATCGAATATAGTCGAGGTATCTGTGTCAAGTTCAGTCGTGAAAGACGTAACAGTTTCCGTGTCAGTTGTGGTCGTGGGTTTGGGCTTGTAGCCACTGAAGAACCAAAGCGGGAACGAAAGAAGCGGGAGTCCTGAGAAGTTGCAGGAACAGATTGTGGCGGTGGTGGTGATGATATAGGCTTGATCTCGGGGGATGCAGACTCAGAAGCAGCAGAAGTTATTTCATTATTTGGGGCCGACATTACAGATATCGAGCCTTGTCTCGATGACGGTCGTGTAATGTCTGATAATTCCTTCATGTTTAGACCTTGACGTGATTCTGGGAGGTCTGAACATCGATGCCAGCTGACATTCTTGCTACTAGAAGCACTCTCACGGCGAATTGCTTCTTCCAAAATTTCATTATTAGCTAATGCACGTTGCATATTTGACCGAGTAAGCTTCAGAGAAGTTTCTAACACTGTTTGTGTTCTAAGTGGTTGAATGAAAATAGTAGAGAGATGTAGAGAGAAGTGGCACGGCTTATAAAGGCATTGCCTTGGAACGTGCTAGAGTATAACTTATATAATATAACCTATGTAATCCATTTTTTCTATGTGAACCTCATTAAGCTTGACAAAAGTATTTCTAGGCGATCTAGGTAGATTAGTATTATTTGCTTTTTAATTTGGTGTCTACACAGATCAACATAGAGGATCTTGATAGACCTAGAAATACTTTATTGGACTTTTTCACACAGGTAATCTTTTAAGATCTTATAAGATGACTTTATCGACTTTACAAAGGTAATCTAAGTTGACCTTTTAGGCAATTGAAAATTAATAAACTAGCTATGGTCGGCTAAGTAATTGCTGACACGCCGTGTATCGACCCGTCTTGTAATCCCGCGGCGAAGTGATTTTCGTCGGGTGAAAGCGCGACTGAGTATACCAAACCAGACTGTTCTAATGGCCCTTTGATCAATTCACCGCTCTCCGTATTCCACACACAGACTGTTTTATCAAGTGCGCCGGAGACAAGATGCTTTCCTGTTTTCGGTGAAATCGCAATTGCTGTTATTATCATCTTGTGTCCCTTGAACTCTACGTCTGTTAGTGTCCCTCTTTCTACGTCCCAGACCCGGATCGTCCTATCCCAAGACGCAGAGGCGAAGTGCTTACAATCAGGTGCGAATGATACAGATGTAACAGGGTATGTATGGCCTTCGAATCTTTTCGGAGGAGCATCGCTGTGTTTTGCATTCCACAGTCTTACTATGCCGTCAAAAGATCCCGACAAAATATGTTTGCCGTCACTAGAGAATGCAACCGAGTACACGCTGCGCATGCCGTCTCCAGAGAATGCTCGCAAAACTCTGCCACTCGACACTTCCCATATACGAATCGTGCCTTCCATTGAACCTGAGACAATTTGCTCGTTGTCTGGAGAAAATGACAGAGAGGTGACTGTGTTTACGTGGCCTCTGAATGGGTTGGAGATCATCTTTCTGCTTTGTACGTCCCAGACAATGATAGTTCCATCCCGTGATCCTGACGCAAGATAGCGTCCACTGGATGAGAACACAACACTTTTTACTTCACTTGTATGCCCTCCCCACAGCTCTCCGATTGGTGCACCATTCTCAGCATCCCATAGTCTGACAGTCTTATCATCAGAACCAGATGCTATATATCTCCCGTCTACAGAAAACGCGACAGAAGTAATCCTGTCTGAATGGCCAGTAAGTGGGCCATAAGCACTCCCCCCTGTAACCGCATTCCACACCCGCACTGTCTTATCCTCAGACCCCGACGCAATATAATTCCCATCTGCAGAGTATGCAACACTCGCCACTTTATCCGAATGTCCTTGAAGTGGGCAGAGGAGTCGTCTGCCGCTCACTACATCCCATATTTCAACAACACCCTTCCTTGATCCCGATGCAATTTGCTCACCATCAGGCGAGTATGAAATAGAATTGACCCAACTACCAACATATATTTGCCTGGTACATGCCATTTTGGGTTTGTTACCGACATGCTCGACCCGTGTCAGTGATTGCGCTTGCTTAGCGAAGTGCTCAGCGACGATGGAGTCCTCCTTCATTAATGGGAGGAATGACATGTATAAATGGGGGGTACTTTGAGAGATGGGTTCGATGAATCTGAGGAACTGAGCAATAGCATCTTGGAGAAATTCAGATAGTTTTGCGTGCTTATTCTATATAGATATTAGCTTAAACCATGAATTAATTCAGAATCACTTACCCCTATCCAGGTAATGGCACTCTCGAGCGATTGCGAAAGGAAATCGTATAACGAACCTGTGAGGCTGAGGACCTCGACCCAATACAGTAACCGATTTTTCGCGAATGATTCGAGCTGTTTGCACAGTTCTTCCGAATAAGGGGCCCCCGCAGATGAGAAGCCCAATGACGACAGGCATATAGTAACGAGGAAGAGATATTGCCTTTGACGCGTTCCTCAAGTCGGGGCACGTCCTTGTTCAGCTTGTGTGATGTTTCCAAATCACAGATGTTGAATCGAAGCCCCTCCATCAATTCGAAGCACCGTAGCGAAATGCGTTCATTATCCCTTTTCCCGTCAATAAACCACTCCTTTTCACGCGTTTCCTTCGATACCAGATAGTCGTACAGGGAGGTGTGATACAAACGGACTGGTTTATTTGGCTCAAATGCAACTAGTGAACGTAGCGAGTTGAGAATTCCCCATGTTTTTCCATAACCAAGCCCTAGGAAATTGTTAATCTCCGTCTCCAAGAGTTGTTCTTTGCCGAACATGATCAACGAAAATACCCCTGAGAAGTTGGTTATCATAGCCTGGTTCCAGTTCCGGCTGAGAGCGTCCTCGTACAACTTCTCTAGAGATAATGATTTCGTTCGAACTAAACGCTTTAGTTCGCCTCCCATGTCCCAATAATTGTTTTCGACGAGTCTCACAGCAGTTGAGGCCCATATGAATAACCCATTAGCGGCTTCGCCAAGAATTTGCATATTTTCGTCCCACGGCCAGCTCGGTTCTATCATTAACAAATTCCTTTCCTTCAAGTTCCCGAGTCTGGATTGGAAGTACTTCAGGACATCACCCCTAGTGTTGTCTGACTCATGATCCAGGTTCATGTGGCGTATTCGCAGTTTATCGAGCTCTCCGGACGAAGCAATGTCCCCCTCTGGTCGACTAGTGACGAGAAAGCGGTAATTGAGAGGAAGCGTCTGTAGTTTCTCCTTAATCAGTCTGATATATGGCTCCCGTATCTCTCTACTTCCACACTCATCCAAGGCATCAAGGACAATGAGGATGGTGTCCTCATTCCTTTCTTCTGTTGTCGCATGGAGTGTGGATTGAATAGCAAGATCTCGAAAGCTCTCTCTGGTGTAGCAGAGGTTACTTCATTGGCATCGAGTTGAGAATTGAGGGCTTCGGCAGTTGCTTGGCATCGGAGGGCTAGATCGTATGCGATAGTACGGAAAATATATACAGGATCGCTTTTATCCCTCAGAAAGTACTGATGTGAACCAAGCTGGCTCTTCCTCTGGTAAATTTCTGCAATTGTCGTAGCGATCGTACTCTTTCCTGTTCCAGCACAGCCAAGAATGAAGAAAATATTGGGTGCATTTGTATCTTGTACCCAATTCTCTATTTCCTTCAAGACCTCGACACGTGTTCCTTCTAGACAAGGCTGGCGACCAGTCCTACCCTCGTGCTTTGGTTGAAGCTTTTTTTCGAGTTCTATAGACAAGCATGATGAATCTATGTACATAATGATCGAATGAAACCTGGTACGAAGAACTTACTTTCTCTAAGTATCCCGCTGGCTCGATCCCGCGTTTCGTTCCGCGTTTCGATAATGTTCTGTCGCATGAAAGCTGATTCAAGCTCCTTCTTCAAATTGTCCAATTCAGCTTCAAGATCCTCTATTTCAGATTTCTTATTTTGCATCACTGAACGGACTGATAAAATAGCACGTCAATGAATGGCATAGGACGCACATGAACCTTTTTGTAACTCACTAAGAAAGCTCTTTTGTGCGTAGTCGTGGATGAGGATGCTGCACTTCTTGATAAACTCGAGGATATTGGCGATAGTCAAACGAAGGGAATTGGAAGGACTGTTGAAGACAGAAGTCTCTTTGGTGATCAAGAATAGGTTCATCAGGTTCTTTACAAGGTTCCTGACCCGTTCATCAAATTTGGGTTGGGAAGCGAATATCTGCAAGAACTAAGCTTTCTATAACGAGTACGTTGCACCGCAGAACTCACCTTTAAGAACGCTGTCGTTAAGCACCATGCCAATTTCACATATGGAATTTCCTGTGAACGGTTCAACCAACGTTAACACACTACCTGTAAACATCTAGTAGTTACTCACGTTTGCAATACTGTTCCCAAATTCAACAAAAGCAGTGATAGTATAGCCTATTTCCACCAATGATCGACATGCACCACTTTCTGCTATGCGCTTTGCCATATCAAAAATCGCATTGACGTTATCTGCAAAACTGGCATGATTGGAGGGAGGGATATCAAGCAGGTCTTGAGCAAGATTTAAGAGAAATAATTCAGCGTTCTTCGTTTCATCGGATTTTTGGAGGCTCAAGAAGATGGAATGTTGTGATTTAGACTTTGATTGGAGTGTAACGCAAACATCTAGTTCGCAGTAATGAGTGTTTGAATCCATAAATTAATACATTTATTCAAGTCTTACCTTCTCCACTCTCCCTTAATATTTCTTCCAGATAGCACTCTTTACTCCCGACACTAGTATGCACTATCGCCTCTTTCATGAGCTCGATTTTGAATCTGGTCCCATTGTTCGAGCATGTACTTGTTGAAAAAACGGTATTGTTAGCTAGACTGAAACGAGCGAGTATGTATATAGCGTACATAGGAAACGTCTCATTCCACTGGGGTGGTGATTCATTGACAGATCTCGTTCTATGTTTCTCTTCTCCGTATGTGATTTTAACGTATAGTCTGGGAGTCTTAGATTTCCCAGGGACAGTTATGTCTGATCGTGATACTAAAGGAAATAGACAGTCAACTAAGGACTATTTGAAGTACGCGAAACGAACCTCGAAGGGAGTAAAACTCTGACATGGCCCGTTCTCTGATCTGTTTTGAGTGAGGGGGAAGATTTGGGAGTGCGAAAGGTAGAGAGTTGAATAAAGCCTTGAGAAAAGGAGAAGGTTGGGATATATTATATCAGATTTGCCTCAAGGTTGATTCGGTGAGAATCACCAGATGATAGTATTTATAGAGGAGCGAACTAGAGAGCTGTGATTTAAACCACGCTGGATAGAATCAAACATGTGGAGGCTAAGCCAGTCCGAGAAGAGCTCAGGTGGTAAATACAGAAGTACAATCACTTCATCTACTACTTCAGCCTCCCAATGCTCAGCGAAACACAGATGCTCCGTTTCCAGATTAGTTTGCTGAGTATCAGCCGTGAAGGCGAGGTATTATGCACCGGTGGCCACCTGATGCATATTATCGGCCAGAAGTAAATCTATAAACAGCATAGAAGACGCATGTACACGTTCTTGAGCGCGCAGGCGATAGTTGGGTTCTATAAGATTGAACTTGCCTCAAGGCGAGTTCGATAGATATCACTGGTTGATAGTAAATATAGAAAACGGCATGGAAGGTATATGTATATAGCTGCGGTGATTTGGAATGAACAAAATCCAAGCATGCTGAGGCTAGACCATCATATGAAGGGCCTAGGTGATTTATATTTTTAAGACGGAAGCCCCATGACCTGCTACTCGCACTCGGAACCACAAATTTTTCCAAGGTAGTCAAGATGGTATCATCTGAAAGTGAGGATATCCTATTCTTATTCTCACGACATGCATACTGATAGCACACAAGAGTCTTATAGAAACTGTAAGTCTATATTTTCGATAGCATAGAGGCTGAAGGTCATTGATTAGCTAGGAGCATCGGAGCTGATCCGTATATCATTGAATATTATCAAGTGATATACACGAAGTACAAGCTTCATGTATGCTTGCTAAGTTGACTCCAATCTTCTGAAACTGTATCTAACTGAATGCACGTAGCAAGCCTTGGATCTAGCAATCTTGAAGATACTTGGTTATCAATCAGAAAATCCGACTTGCGAGAATCTGCATCTATTCACAGAGCTTGTTGTACAGCTCACACTTCCGAGGAAGACTCTTACATATACATATAGATCCGAGGATTATGATTCCTCGGGAGCAGCTATGTCCGATTGTGATATTAAGAAAGAGAAAGAGGGGTCTAATCGTTGAACAAGGAACTAAATTAGTACTCAAAATGAGTTTTGAATGGTATGAAAAGATGTCATAAATTTTATTCTGGTTTGATTGAGCGGACTGGTACTATTTCAAGGTGCGGAGGTCAAGCCTTGAGGAAAGGAGAGTTGGGGTCTGTAATAATCAGTTTGCCTCAAGGCGAGCTCAATGGACAACACTTGTTGATGGTAAAAAATAGAAAGATCTAGGAGTGCGGTGATTTGGATCAGATAAAATCAACTTCGCGGAGACTAGGCTGGTCTGAGAGTGCTCAGGTGATTGTTACATTGTAGTATCATCACTTAAAACCCTCAAAACCTTAACAATACGGCACTTCCCTTACGTTTAGTGCTACTGAGTGTAATAAACCAAGTGACTACTGGTTGCACGTGCGTCACTTCCATTAGAAGTACTTTTTCAATTTGGTTCGGACTGACCTCCAAGTGACTCCACTTGAACCGCAATCGGATTCTCTCTCATCAACGGAAGGAACATCATGCATGTATGCGGTCTCCTATAAGCATTCTGAAGAAGTTCATGTAGTTATTTGTTGATGTTTGTCCCAATTGAGAGTGAGTTTCAGGCATGAATTGAGAAGGTGTTCGATGGACCGATAAGACTCATCTTCTCGATCAACAATGAACAGCAATGGCTTTCCTCTCTGTGTCACTATCAGCACCAAGCCCTCTCCATGCATAGGAAATGGTCATTAGGCTCTCATATACGGATGTATGGTGCAGATGGTTTGGCCTAGTGAGTGAACAATTCGACGATAACAGATACATATTGAGAGAACGAGATATATTGTAAATACAATGAAGAGTGATAGTTGTAGTACGCGGAATAATTCTCAAAATAGACTGATCATAGTTGTGCATATGTGAGCATAAAACCGTTTTAAAATACAGTTAGTGAGCTACAAAGGCTTTCTAGCTACTACAATCGCATACTTGAAGAATAGCCCATCAGTGCTTTCCCATTCTTTGCTGGAAGCTTCAACCACTTCGCGTATCTCACCCCCTGAGCTATACATTCCCAACTCACCTTCAGCCATGACAGCCATCGCAAATCCACACAATACTCTCCTGAAATTCTCCGAGCCTGCCTCACCGATATGGCCCCAACTCTTTCCGAACGGCGCATTTCGAATACTCTCTTTCACATCCACGAACCCAGTATCCAATGTAAATTTCGCAAGTTGGTTACCACAGTCAGGCGATAGCCCTCGCCAGAAGAGTAATGGGCGCAAAGGTCAACGAGTTGGAGGACGCCTTATGGTTTCAGGACTCGGTAGAGCTCGCACATGGCTACTCGCCATTGGAGCTCAGTGAGTGCTCCGACGAGAAGTCGGTGGTTGATAAAGTCAAACGTGTTTGTCCACTCATCAGGTAACTTGGTCACTGATGCTTCAACAAAATGAACATTACTCGGATAGGAAGAAAAGAACATAGCGGATAGATATCTGCGCCGATAAGCTCGACCTTATTGCTAACCTCTTCCGATAATGCAAGAATCCACAATCCTATGAAAGCATGCAAATGAAAGCATGAACATCAGTACTACTGCATACAAACCAGCTCCGGTAGCACAGTCTAGTATCTTTGATCCCTCCTTAAACTCTACGTCTTTATCATAAACCAGACGACCTTCAGAGACAGACTCTGTGATATACGCATGTCGTTTTATGAGCCTTAAGAGGATAAGATAAGCCATGGATTTGTGACACACTGAAGTGGTCATAACCGGACAACTAACCTATAGTTATCCTTGTCGCCTCTTGAAAGAATATAGATATCTTCCATTGGATTTGTATGCTCTTTGTAAGTGACACCACTTGTATGAGCTTGCGATAAATGTAACTTGAAGCGAATGAATGTCTTTACCGTTTTCTTTAAATTCTATCTGAGGCATTGAAGGCGGGTACATTGGCTATGCAAGGACTTCTTTCTCCTGTGGGGTTATCGATGTCCAATCTTAGGGCAACAATTCGGGTACTATTACTCTGAGTCTTTCACTTCTGGATTTCCTTCACCATCATCTATTCCACATGCAAATGAATCAAGTAACCTTGTTCTTGGAGCTCGCAGCAATCAAGGCACACAAATCAATGAATAACAAACTCTTAAAGAAGCAACGGCTGCTATTGAATTTTCAGGGAGTGAATAAGGCTGACGATAAAGAAATAAAGCATGGAAAGAGGTAGATTGAGACGCTAGAAAGTGAGAAAAGGCGATAGAACTACTAAAACCGTGATTTGTGCCTGTTTATACTATCTTATCCAAGCTCTCTATTCCGTTTTTAGCCAGAAATGAGATCTAGACTACTTAGACTCGAGAATTTTTGAGAAGTATGAATGCACAAGTGCAGATGCATTTTTGTTGAAAAAAGCGTATTCAGAGTGCGCAGCCCACATACGAGTGAGCAACGGAGCTCTGGGGGTGCCCACATGAGTAATTTGTCGTTATTTCCAGTCAGCCATCCATCAAATTCACGATGCCAGATATTACCTTCTGATTCGATATTTACTGACTAAGCATAGACTGTTCCGTCGACTGAAAATGAGACAAATTTGATATATTTACTATCAGATGTAGGGAAAGCAGCGATAGAATTGAGGGGTGATGAAGCACGAAACTGTAAAAAGAGACGTGCATGGCCTGTTATTGGATTATGCACTGCTGGGCTAGTCTCAGTGCTCCAGACCCGTATTGTTTTGTCAGAAGATCATGGGTCAGCACACACTCCATTGTAGGAGAAAGCAACAGAGACAACTGAACTGAAATGACCATCAAAGGTGAGAAGTAGACTACCATCGGAAGTATTCCAATTATGGATAATTTTATCAGATGAGCTGGAGACAGTCTTCTTTCCGCCGGGAGAGTGACAAGCAGAGTAGACACTGTGACTGTCCGTGTGCCCAGTGAGTAGTTCTGATCTCGGCGAGCCACTTTCGACTCTCCATACTAGGATCGGGAGAAAAAGCGAGTGAGAGAACCCTGCCAGTGGCACTGAGTGTAACCGTTGCATGTGATAAAAGCATCGTCGATCATATTCGATCCCGATGCAAAGTGAATTTCATTAATTTTGGATGAAAACGCAACTGACGTAGCCCAATGAGGATGACTAAATCTCTGTTCCCTACATCCTAGACACATACTGAGCCATCAAACGAGCCGGAGACAGTAGATTTCTCTAGTTTTAGGCGAAATTTTAATTGCTTGTATTGCACCTGTTTTGTCCCTTAAACTCTAAATCTAAAATTACTCCCTTTCAACGTCCCTGACGTCACTCGACCCAGAGGCAAAATGCTAATTGCCAGGAACGAATGAGACAGAATTAAACTCTGTTTGTACGTCATTCGGATCTTTCCATGCCTTCTGCAATGCCGCCGTCACTGGAACTTGAAACCGAGAACACCAAACTCACGCACGTCTCCAGAGAATCATAATGCACGCAATACCTTGCCACTCGACACTCCCCATAAATTGATTGTATCGGCCTCTTATCCTGATGCAACCCCTTGTTATCTGGAGAAAACTATAAGGAGTCGAGGTACATCCGTCATTATTCAGAAGTTACGACGTCTCCATCTTACACGTGTTGCACCCCATCACATTGCTGTGATATCCGTGTCTCCTCCCCTTCTTCGTCAATAATTCAAGCATTTCCACACGTTCACTAGGGAGAAGCATGATTCGAGTAAACTAATTTGCTAGCGACTATTGAATGTAAGCATTCGAGATGATTGCTTCGGTGTCATCCAAGGTCAACTCCCGATAACGTGTCCATAGACGTAATTGACGTCTGCTCCTTGCCAAACAGAGTAATCGTAAATGATTCCTGAACGTTGCTTTTCGTTGCATCATTCCAAACATGTGTTTTTCCGTGTGCATGCACATACAGGTTATCAAGAAGTAGAGACTTTGTATCTACTAATTGCTTCAATTCACTAGCTTTCTCTTGTTTCTTGCTTTTGATAAGCCTTACAGCCATTGCAGCCCATATAAGTAGACCGCCTGCCGCGTCCCCTGGGATTTCCATACTCCCTTCTCATGGCCAATCAGGCTCTACTACTATTCTACCAGCCTTTCTTTACCTTTTTAGCTTGGCTTCGAAGTACATATACACCAGGACATCACGTTTCGCATCAACCGTATTTTGACCTCGTATATGTGCTTATGCAGACGAGCAAGGTGAATAAGAGCTTTGGGGCATAAAGATGGTAAGGTTTATTTCCTTGATATCAACGAAATAGTAATTTGCATTCAGCTTCAGCCTACGTGTATGATAGTGAGCGAACAGAAGAGATATACTTATATGGGGCAGTTAATAGAGCTACGACAATGCTATTGTATTAAGTTGGTATCTAATAATGTGATGGAGCTTCAATGGTTATGCGTGTGTCAGGGGAGTTTGGATTTAATCACGCAGTTTGGGTAACACGAATTCATAAGAAGCTCACTAAATAAGTGCTAATGAGCAGGCGCTATCGTTACATTGTGCATACCTAATAGAGAACTGTATTTAAAGGAGGTGATATTCTGAAGTGAGAAAAAGCATTGAGAAAGCGTAATACTATATTTGTAGACGATCATACGAGACGGAAAGGAAGAGACATAAGATAGGTTTTGGGACCAACTGAATGTATAACTAAGCAGCGAATCTATTTATATCTTCTTACCAAAACTCCAAGCTCCAGAGACGACCTGGACTGGGAGTACTTGAGAACTCGTATGTGCTTTTGTAGACAAACTAAATACAGAATAGATCTTTAGAGACGTAAAGAAAATAAGGTTGATTTACTTGGCGTCAGTGAAATAGTGATGGATATGAATCACAATCTATGTGTATGATAGAAAGCGAACAAGATACGTGTAGATAGATAAAGTATCTAACAAAATTGCGATGGTGCAGATAAAGACATCCAAGCACGGCAATCATTATAGATAGTGAATTTGCAACACTAAGAAAGAGCAGTATGAGAGGGGAAACAAGCAGTCCACTGATCTCCTCGATAGATTGAAGAGTCCAAACTTGTTGAAAAGCGTGAACTCAGAATGCGTGGACCATATACGAGGGAGTGACGGAGATCTGGGGAAGCCATCCAGTATCTTCAAGACGCCATTCTTCTCCTTCTGATTCGACATCTACTGACCAAAAATGGATTACTCCATCTTCAAAGCTCGAAGCAAGTTTGATATACTTATTGTTAGACGAAGGGAAGGATGCGACACAGTTGACTTTTGATGAAACACAGGATTGAAAAAAGAGAGCGCCAGTCGATCTTTATATCCCGAGAAAGCATATAGCCCATCGTTGGAGTGAGTGATAGAGTAGACATGACCAGGATGCACATCAAAGGTAGAAAGTGGGTCACCATTGGAAGCATCCCAACTACGAACTGTTTTATCGGCTTCTCCAGAGTCAATCTTCCTTCCGTCGGGAGAATAAGAAACTGAGTAGACACCACCTTTGTTCTTAATGAAGGGTTTTGTTGCCAGTGAACCACTTTCGACATTCCTTACATAAATTGACTCGTCTCCAGAGCCCGAAGCAAGATGCTTAACATCAGGAGAAAATGCGATTCCGTTTCTGATTATTGTTCCTTCCCCCTTCCGGAACATGATCAACGAAAATATTCTTGAGAAATCCCTTTTCATATCTTCACCCCAATCAAGTGAGCCCTCGAATGTTGTCGTGTACAATTCACTAATTGATAATGATTTAGTGTTGACCAAACGCTTTCCATACAGACCGATAACTATGATACACTAGTAATGTCAGGTGCATTTCTGCATTGTCCATTTCTGGCTTTCTTTCATTATCATCTTTCCGACGTGCAAATGAATCAAGCGACGTTGATCTTGGACTACGCAGTAATTAAGGCACACAAATCAATGGATATAAAACTCCCTCAAGTAGTAGTAGTAAAGCGTAGAAAGCTCATAATAAGTTGCTAACATACTCTGAGAGTGCGAGTGAGGTTAGTGATAAAGAAAGAAAGCATGTAAAGAGGTTGATAAGATATATGGATAGTTATTTGAACTTTTCTTATGACGGGTAGAAAGGATGTGAGATGATAAAGAGTGATAAAATTTATACGACCATGCATAGCGTCAGCTCATAGTATATCATTCAATCACTCGCGAGACGAGCTATAGACTACTCAGATTCGAGTTCTCCTGAGAAGTATTATTGCATAAGTGCGGACCAGTTAAATGACGAAAGGGCTAGTATAGATACAAAGAGAAGGACATTGATTGCAATCGTGGAAGAGGCTAATAGAAAGAGTACTTGTATACATTGGTATCATAATTGATGCTATTCCAGTACTAAAACAAAAAAATGACGCAAGC
This sequence comes from Pyrrhoderma lamaoense, assembly GCA_002794735.1. NCBI lineage: Eukaryota > Fungi > Basidiomycota > Agaricomycetes > Hymenochaetales > Hymenochaetaceae > Pyrrhoderma > Pyrrhoderma lamaoense. The sequence continues at coordinate 29,737 of NBAZ01000052.1, forward strand.
ACAAAAGTGTAGGTTAAGAAAACATAGAAGATACAGTATTAAGGAAGGGTATTATGAGATTCATAGGTCAGGAGAAGGAAAACAAGCAGTCCACTGGTCGCCTTGATTGGCTGAAAGATACAATTTTGTTGAAAATCGTGTATTTAGAGTGCGAATGCACGGCCCATGGACCAGTGAATGACGAAGGTCTGGGGAATCCATATCAGATAATTGCCATTGTTTCCCGTTAACCAACTATCATCTTCCAGACGCCATTTCTTTCCTTCTGCCTCGATAGGTACAGACCAAATGTGGATTGTTCCATCAAAGGAGCTCGAGGCAAATTCGATATACTTACTATCAGACGTTAGGAAGGCAGCGATAGAGTTGACTTCCGATGAAACACGGGACTGAAAGAAGAGAACGCCCGTCGACACGTTCCATATGCAGATAGTTTGATCAGCAGAGCCGGAGATTATCCACTTTCCATCGGGGGAAAGCACACAGAGTAAACTCTGTTCACATGGCATGTTATTATTTTATACACAGCTTGACTAGTTTCGGTGTTCCAGACTCGTATTGTGTAGTCGTCTGATGCAGAGACAACATATGATCCGTCAGGGGAGTAGGTGACAGAGGTGACCCGATCAGAATGACCTCTAAAAGTGAAAAGTAGACTGCGATTGGTAACATTCCAGATACAGACAGTTTTATCGTGTGATCCAGAGACAATCTTCTTTCCGTCGGGAGAATAACAGACTGAGGAGACAGCGCTCGTATGACCAATGAGTGGTTCTGCTTCCAATGAGCCACTCTCAACACTCCACACTCGGATTGATTCGTCGCTAGAGCCCGAAGCAAGATGCTTACCATCAGGAGAAAAAGCGAGTGAGCGAACCCAGTCAGTGTGACCGTTGCATGTGACAAATTCATCGTCGATCATATTCCATATTCGTATTGAGTCACGTAATCCCGCGGAGAAGTGATTTTCATCCGGTGAAAACGCGACTGAGAATACTAAACCAGACTGTTTTAAAGGCCCTTTGATCAAGTGACCGCTCTTCGTATTCCACACACATACTACGCCATCTAAAGAGCCGGAGACAAGATACTTTCCTGTTTTCGGTGAAATCGCAATTGCACTGATTGCATTTGTGTGTCCCTCGAACTCCGATTGTGTCACTCCTCTTTCAACGTCCCATACCCGGATCGTCCTATCCCAAGACGCAGAGGCGAAGTGCCTGCCGTCAGGTGCAAATGAGATAGACGAAACCCAGTAAGTATGGCCTTTGAATTTGAATCTTTTCGGATGTGCATCGCTGTCGCCTGCATTCCACAGTCTTACTACTCCATCTTTAGATCCCGACAGAATATATTTCCCGTCACTTGAGAACGCAACCGAGCTTACAAATCTCGTGGCGTTTTTGGGAATGCATGCAATGCCTTTCCAGTCGACACTTCGCTTACACAACTTATGCGATTGTTTGACCCCGATAGAACTCGCTCACTGTCTGGAGTAAACGATAGAGAAATGACTGGGTCTGGGTGGCATTTGACTGGGTCGGAGATCATCTTTCTGCTTTGTACGTCCCTGACAATGATAGTACCATCTCTTAAACCTGACGCGAGGTAGCGTCCATTGGGTGAGAACACGACACATTCCACACCATATGAATGCCCTTCCAACGGATCTCCGACTGGTGCACCGCTCTCAGCATCCCACAGCCTAACAGTCTTATCATAAGAACCCGATGCTATATATCTCCCGTCTCCAGAAAATGCGACAGAAGTAATCCTGTCCGAATGGCCAGTAAGTGGTCCATAAGCACTCTCCCCTGTAACCACATTCCACACCCGCACTGTCTTATCCTCAGACCCCGACGCAATATATCTCCCATCTCCAGAGTATGCAACACTCGCCACTTTGTCTGAATGTCCTTCAATTGGGCCGAGGAGCCGTCTGCCACTCACCACATCCCATATCTCAACAACACCTTCGCTTGATCCCGATACAATACGTTCCCCATCAGGCGAGTATGAAATAGAATTGACCTCACTGCCAACACTCATTTGCCTGGTACATGCCATTTTGGGCTTGTAGCCGACATACTCGACCCGTGTCAGTGATTTTGCCTGCTTAGCGAAGTGCTCAGCGACGATGGAGTCCTCCTTCATTAACGGGAGGAATGACATGTACAAATGGGGAGTACTTTGGGAGATGGGCTCGATGAATCTCAGGAGATGATCATAGGCATCGCGGAGAAATGCGGATAGTTGTTCGTGCTTGTTCTATATAGATATTAGCACGATCCATGATTCGATCTAGAAGCACTTACCCCTATCCAGGTGATGGCATCATGCAGCGATTGTAAAAGAGAAGTGTATATCGAGCCTGTGAGGCTGAGGACCTCGACCCAATACAGTAACGGATTTTTCGCGAATGATTCGAGCTGTTTGCACAGATCCTCCGAGTATGGGGCCTCCCGCAGATGAGAAGCCCAATGGCGACAGGTATATAGTAGCGAGGCAGAGATAATCTTTTTACGCGATCCTCAAGTCCAGGTACGTCCTTATTCAGATTGTATGATGTTTGCAGCTCACAGACGTTGAATCGAAGCTTTTCCATCAGCTCGAAGCATCGCAGAGAGATATGCGCCTTTTCTTTTTCTTCGTCAATAAACCACTCCTTATCACGCGTTTCTTTCGATATCAAGTAGTCGTATAGGGAGGTGTGATACAAACGAACAGGCTGGCCGGAATCAAATACTACTATCGAGCGTAGTGAATCGAGAATGCTCTGTGTCGTTGCCTGGCCGCAACTCAGCATCTCATCGATAGTCTTGATCGGTAGCTGCTCCTTACCGAACAAATTTTAGTGAAAAGATCTTCAGGAAATCGGTTCTCGTATTTGCATCCCAGTCAAGAGAGTCTTTGAGTACGGTTGCATATAAATCGTCAAGTGATAGCGGTTTCATGCTTACTAATCGCTCTAGTACAGCTGTCTTATTTCCTTTCTTACTTTCAACGAGTCGCACAGCCGTTGCCGCCCATATAAAGAGTCCATCCGCGGCACTACCCAATATTCTCATACTCTCGTCCCAAGGCCACTTAGTTTCCATGATCCTACGATCGTCCTTCAACTTCCCCAGCTCAGATTTTATGTATTTCAGAACATCACTCTTGGCGTCTTCTGACTCGTGATCTAGATTCATGTGACGCAGTTGTAGTCGTTTGAGCTCCTCAGGTGAACCGATATCTTCCTCTGGTCGACTAGTGACAAGAAAGCGGTAGTTGGAAGGTAGCGTCTGTAGTTTCTCCTTGATTAACCTGATATACGGCCCCGCGACTCATTATTCCCACACTCGTCCAGAGCATCGAGAACGATGAGAATTTCATCCTTTTCCTTTCCTTCCTTTATAATCTCTTGAAGAGGGTCAGAAAGCAAGATCTCGAAGGCCCTTTCTGGTGTAGCAGTGGTTATATCATTTGCAGCAAGCTGAACATCGATGGCATTGGCAGTTCTTTGGCATCGGAGGGCTAGATCGTATGCGATAGTACGGAAGATATATGCAGGATCGCTTTTGTCTCTCAAAAAGTACTGGTGCGAACCGAGTTGGCCCTTCCTCTGGTAAATTTCTGCAATTGTGGTAGCGATCGTGCTCTTGCCTGTTCCAGCACGTCCAAGGATAAAGAAGACATTAGGAGCATTCGTATCTTGTATCCACTCCTCTATTTCTTTCAAGACCTCCACACGTGTTCCTCTCAGGCAGGAATGGCGATCAGGTTTACCCTCGTGCTTTGGTTTCAGTTTCTCTTTTAACTCTGTTTAAAGTATGATTGTAAGCGGATGGTGTTGGTGTCTTAGATCTAAATTTACCTTTTCTGAGTTCCCTTATTTGCTCCTCAATGATGCCCTGCCTCTTAAATGCCGATTCTAGACCCACTTTCAGACTGTCTAGCGTATTCTCCAAGTCATCTATTGCAGCTTTCTTGTTCTGCAATATCGCACGGACTAAGAACACCATCTAATCAGCACGTGAGGTAGGTCACACTCTTATCTATCTCACCTATAAAACTCTTTCGTGCATAGTCTCGGAGAAGAGTACTGCATTGAGTGATGAATTCGAAGAGTTCTACCCTGATTGAAAGCAAAGATTCGGATGGGTTTGAGAAAACAGAAGTCTCCTTGTTAATCAAAAACAAGCCCATTAAATTCTTTACAAGATCCTTGACCCGTTTGTCAGTTCTGGGTTGTTCAGCAATGATCTGCAAGAACTAAGTTTCTCATACTAAAATACATCCCAAGAAAAAACTCGCCTTTATGAACGCTGTCGTTGTGCACCATACTAACTTCAGGTATGGGCTTGCCTACACATGATTCAACCAACGTTAGATTATAGCCAGTAATCAACATCAAAATACTCACTTCTGCTATGCCGTCACCGAACTCAACAAAAGCAGTGGTGGGATAACCTACTTCCACCAATGATTGACACGCCTTGCTTTCAGCTACGCGCTTTGCCGCATCGAATATTGTGTTGACTTTCTCTGCTAAGTTGCTATCATTGGAGGGGTGAACTCCAAGGAGGGTATGAGCCAGATTCATGAGAGTTATCTCAGCGTTCTTCATTCTATCCGATGGTCGGAGGCACAATGCGACCGAAGGTTTTGAATCATCCTGCGATTGTAGTGTAATATGAACATCTATCATGTTGACATATGAGCTTTTGTGCGGAGGAACACAGAACACAACGTAAACCTTGCCTTCTCCATTCTCTCTCAAAAGTTCTTTGAGAGTGCACATCGCATGCCCAATATCTTTACTAATAGTAGTTTCCTTCTTTAACTTTAAAGTTATCTGAGTCGCTGTGTCCGAACATGTTCTTGTTGGGAAAGGGAAATATAAGTTTCTAGGGAATTTTATAGTAATTACTATCATACGCACATCGGGAAAGTCTCGTTCCATTGAGGAGGTAAAGTGTTAACTGAATTCGTTCTAAGGGTTTGGTCTCCGCATGAGATTTTAACATATAGATTTGGAGCCTTTGATCTTTCAGGCACGGTCACGTCAGAATGTAATACTACGGTGGGTAATCAGTTGATCATGATCTATCGTTTCGTAGCTAACAAAAACGAACCTTGAAGGGTATAGTATGAAGACATGGTCTTAATTTTGGAACGATCTTGACTTTGAGTAGGGGAAGACAAAGTTAGGGTATGGAGAGGGTTGATGGCAAAGCCTTGAGGGAAGGAGAGGGATGAACAATAAACTGGCCTCAAGGCAGTTTGATGGGATCAACGTTGATAATGAAAATAGAAAAGTGTGGGAGCATGGTGATCTGGATCAAATAGAATCAGATATTCAGAGGCTAGGCCAGTCTAAGAGTTCTCAGGCGATTGTTACATCATCACTATAATTCTCAAAACCTTCTCGTTATAAATCTTCTTCTCACACTAATTTTTTGCTTTCGTTCTCTGAACTGGCCTTTCCAGATATCTTCGGGTGACTCCACTTGAGCTGCAATCAGATCCCCTCTCATCAACGGATGGAACGTCATGTATATATACGTACTCCTTTGAGGGATAGGTTCAATGGATTGAAGAAATCGATCGTGGACATTCGAAAGATGGTTGTAGGTGCTTGTTCTGACTCAGCTGAGTTTCTCCATGTTCAGTCTACTATAATGCTTTCGAGTCTCTCTACTCCCAAACCCATCCAGTCAAGGACGGTAAGAACATTGGCTTTTATCTTTTCAATCTTTACAAGCAAGACCTCAAATACCTTATATGGTGTAGTAGAGTCAAGACCAATGTTGTCAGTTTTGTTCGTTGATGGTCATTGTAACATCCTGGTCTTGGGACTCTCACATACAGGAATGCAATAGTTATGCAATACATTTTCTTTAAATAGGGGCTTGCATGGAAATTTCCTTGTTAACATCAGATGGACGACGATGGATGGTTTAAAGATACTTGCATATGCTATGCTATCTCCGAATTCGACGAAGACAGGAATAGTATAGCCCAGATTTGCATGTCTTTCTCTCTGATACACGCTGTAACATGTCGAATATTGCGTTGACGTTCTCCAAAGAGTCACCATGACTGGAAGGATAGATATCCAGAAGAACGTGAGCAATATTGACAAGAGTTAGCTTAGTGTTCTTCATATTCTTGTTTACCAATGGTTAAATACATACAAATAGTGATTGTGACCCAAACTTTAATTGTAGAAGAAAATGGAAACATTGTTTCTACCTCCATTATCATTTGTGACAGGAAATACTAGAATGTTCTTACACTTATCTCCCTGTGTACCACTTCCGATGACTATTCTTTACAATCAATTATCGATCAAAGCCTACTTGCAGTACGGTCAGAGAAGCAGCAGAATAGTAGATAAGGAGTACAGGCGACTACCAGAGAGCAACTTTGGGAAGGAGGCGAATAGATCGAGAGGGAATTAACTGAACACGGGGAAAAAACTTATCTACTACGTCCCCAAGTCTAGAGGCTTATATATCAAAACGCGAGATAAAGGATAGATAATAAGGAAAGCATGGTTTCCAGGTAGCTATATGCCACTGGACAAAAGTTTTAAGCTATCAGAAGCGAGTGGGCCATATAAACGAACCCTATCTTTGAGTAAGAGTAGAAAGTGAAGCTAAATAGTAAGAGAAATGATTCATGCACGCGGCCGAGTAGTAGTAATGGACTTTCCGGGCGAGTTAGAAAGTGCATTATAAATGCACTACGACCGGCCAAACACTTAGCTGGCCCTACACCTGTTTTTACTATCTTTCAAAAAATGACCCGAAGTTACAGATCTATTCTGCTGACTTTCCTTATCTATTAGCTAAAGGTTCTTTACCTTGGAGACTTGCTGCGGTTATGAGTGACTAAGTATAAAAATTATCCACTGCCTTGGTCTTTTAAGGGCCATCGAGAGCGCACCGGATCCAGCAGAAGTGCTGCGCTCTACCCTAGCTCAAGCCAACCCGATTTTATGAACGGTAGACAATCAAGGGAATAAAGAAAACTCTTCCCGGGGGCTCCGCAGACCTCTCCGAGTTCAGTCACGTTGCCACTTTAAATCCAAATCTACATCCTGGTTTTGAAGCTACAAGTCTATCCCGCTTTTTTGTTGCGTTTCTCGTTCTTACCCTGATTCTGCTCTCCCATAACCGATAACTTTGTTTGTTTGTTTTATGTTTTTTTCCCACCGTTTCAACAGTTGTGCGTTTACCAGAAGTGCTGAACTTGGGCACGCAGTGCTTGTTTTGAAAAATCCATAAGAAACTCACTAAACAAGTGGTAAGGGGAAGGCGCCATAGTTGTATTTTGTATACCTAATAGAGAGCTGAACTTTTAAGAAGGTGATTTTACATAGTAAAAAAACGAAGCATTAGAATAGCGTAGTATTAAATTCTGAAGACGATAATGCGAGATGGAAAAGAGGAGACATAAGATAGTAGTTTGGAGATAACTGCACGTATTACTAAATAGTAAATCTATCTGTATCTCCTTACCAGAATTCCAAGCCCCTTTCAAATGCAACCTGGACTGGTAATATTTGAAAACTCGTATGCACTTTCGAAGACAAACTAAGTGAATAAGAGATTTGAGACGTAGAGAGTATGAAGAAGAAGGCTTCCTTGGAGTCAGTGAAATAGTGATAGCTATTAGTCGCAGTCTATGTGTATGACAGTAGGCGAGAAAAATAAGTGTAGATAGAGAAAGTACTCAACAGAATTGCAATGAATTAGATAAGTATGGCTATTGTTATCAATAATGAATTTGAAACACTAATCAAGAGCAGTATTTGAGAGTAAACTTGCAGTCCACTGATCACCTCGATAGAGTGAAGCATCCAAACTGGTTGAGAAGCGTGTATTCAGGGTGCGTGGACCATATACGAGTGAGCGACGGAGATCTGGGGGAATCCACATAAGCAAGTTACCGTTTCTTCCGGTAAGCCATCCATCATCTTCGAGATTCCATTCTTCTCCTTCTGACTCGATATTTACAGACCAGATATGGATTACTCCGTCTTAAGAGCCTGAGGCAAATTTGATACATCTAGTGTCTAACGTAGGGAAGGCAGCAACAGAGTTGACTTCTGATGAAACGCAGGACTGAAAGAATAGAACGCCAGTCGAAACGTTCCATACGCAGATAGTTTTATCAGCAGAGCCGGAGATTATCCACTTTCCATCGGAAGAAAAGCACACTGACTTAACACTGTTCGTATGACCTGATATTGGATCATACTCTGCTTGGCCATTTTCAGTGTTCCAGACTCGTACTGATTTGTCATTAGATGCAGAGACAACATATAGGCCATCGGAGAGTAAGCGACAGAGTTGACCCAATCAGAATATTAATGACCTCTAAAAGTGAAAAGTAGACTGCGATTGGAAACATTCCAGATACGGACAGTTTTATCGGCTGATCCGGAGACAATCTTCTTTCCGTCGGGAGAATAACAGACTGAGAAGACACCGCTCGTATGGCCAATGAATGGTTCTGCTTCTAACAAACCACTTTCGACGTCACATATTCGGATTGGCATGCCACCAGAGTCCAAAGCAAGACAAGAGCCATCAGGAGAAAAAGCGAGTGAGCTGACCCAGCTGGTGTGACCATTGCATGTGATAAATTCGTCGTCGATCATATTCCATATTTGTATTAATTTATATGATCCCGAAGCGAAGTGATTTTCATCGGGTGAAAAGGCGACTGAGAATACCCTTGTTAGCATATGACGAAGGATGATGGATGGCTTGAAGGTACTTGTATCTGCTATGCTATCTCCGAATTCAACGAAGGCAGGAATAACATAGCCCAAATTTGTATGTCTTTCTCTCTGCTACACGCTGTAACATGTCGAATATTGTGTTGACGTTCTCCAAAGAGTCACCATGACTGGAAGGATAGATATCTAGAAGAACGTGAGCAATATTGACAAGAGTCAGCTCGGTGTTCTTCTTTGATTATTCAATGGTCGAAGGCAAACAAATAGTGATTGTGACCCAAACATTAAATGTAGAAGAAAATGAAAACATTGTTTTTACCTCCATTCTCATTTGTGACAGGAAATACTAGAATGCTCTTACAATTACCACCCTGTGTACCTCTTTCGATGACTATTCTTTATCTATCAGAGCCTCCTTAGTTAGCTTGATTATGATCTTACTCCTATTTCTCAGGCATGTGAGTTGAAAGCTTAACTTTAGGTCTGTGTTGGGCCTTTTAGTCGAGTTTAGGGGCGTGGACTTGGGGTTTAGAGTCTGCCTAAACCAGACACGATGCTCTGGCTCAGTTTTGAGGGCTGAAAAGCGAGATACTCGACTTCTGCCGGAGTGTAGATATTGATAGAGACCTTGAGGCGAGCTGAGACTTCACAGACCAGTAAAAGTAGTAGAAACGTATAGAACAGAGCCCCGACCGAGGTTGTAGTTTGTGATAAAAGTGTATGTATTTCAGACCGCCCGGACGACTTGCAGTACGGTCAAAGCGTTACAAGTGCGACCGAGCAGTCTAATAAAGCAGCCGAGTAGTAGATAAAGAGTACAGGCGACTATTAGAGAGCTACTCGAGGGGGTAGAAATATAGCGACTGAGAGGAGTAGCTAGGATTAAGTGGGGATTCAGTGATTCACTAAGGCCTCAAGTCTGGAGGCTTATATAGCAAAACGCGAGATAAAGGGTAGATAATAAGGAAAGCATGGGGTCCAGGTGGCTATATGCGACTGGAAGAAGGGTTTAAGCTATCAGAAACGAGGGGATCATATCCTCGAGTAAGAGTAGAAAGCGAAGCTAAATAGTAAGAGAAATGGGCCAGAAGCACGCCTGAGAGCAAGGAAATAGAGTAGTAATGGACTCTCCAGGTGAGATAGAAAGTGCATTATAAATGCACTACGACCGGCCAAACACTTAGCTGGTCCTACAACACCAGGCACTAGTATATATGCGAATGTATCCTCAAATTAGTGAGCTGTACTTTAAGAAGGTGATTTTACATAGTAAAACAAAGAAGCATTATAAAGCTCAATATTAAATTTTGAAGACGATAATGCGAGACAGAAAAGAAGAGACTAAAATAGTATTTTGGTAACAATTACATGTATAACTAGACAGCGAATCTATATGCATCTTCTTATCAAAACTTCAAGCTCCAGAGACAGCCTGGACTGGGAGTACTTGAGAGCTCGTATGTGCTTTCGAAAACAAACTAAATGAAGAAAATGGCTTTGGAGATAAAAAAAATTAGGGATGACTTCCTTAGAAACGATAAAATAGTGATGGACATAAGTTACAGTCCAGGTGTATGATAGTAAGCGAACAATATAAACGTAGTTAGACAGAGTATTTAACAAAATTGCGATGAAGCAGATAAAGACATTCTCAAAGCACAACTATTGTCATAAGTAATAAATTGGTAACACTAGGCAAGAGCAGTATGAGAGGGAAAACAAGCAGACCATTGATCACCTCCATAGACTGATGAGTCCAAACTGGTTGAAAAGCGTCTATTCAGAATGCGTGGACCATATACGACTGAGCGACGGAGATCTGGGGGAATCCACATAAGTAACTTCTTGTTTCTTCCGGTGAGCCATCCCTCATCTTCAAGCCACCATTTTTCTCCTTCTGATTCGACATTTACAGTCCAGATATGTATTGTTCCATTACTGGAGCCTGAGGCAAACATGATATGTTTATTGTCAGAAGAAGGGAAGGATGCGACAGAGTAGATTTCTGATGATACACGGGACTGAAAGAAGAGAACGCCCTTCGACACGTTCCATATGCAGATGGTTTTGTCCCAAGATCCGGAGATTATCCACTTTCCATCGAGAGAAAAGCACACAGACCTAACACTGTAAGTATGACCTGTTATTGGATCATACGCTGCTTGGCCGGTTTCAGCATTCCAGACTCGTATTGAATTGTCATAAGATCCAGAGACAACATATAAACCATCGGGGAGTAAGCGACAGAGTTGACCCGATCAGAATGACCATCAAAAGTGGAAAGTAGACTGCTATTGGAAACATTCCAGATACGGACAGTTTTATCGTGTGATCCAGAGACAATCTTCTTTCCGTCGGGAGAATAACAGACTGAGGAGACATTGTTTGTATGACCGATGAATGGTTCTGCTGCAAGTGCTCCATTTTCGACATTCCACACTCGGATTAATTTGTCAAGTGAGCCCGAAGCAAGATGCTTTCCATCAGGAGAAAAAGCGAGTGAGTAAACCCAGCCAGTGTGACCGTTGCATGTGACAAATTTGTCGGCGATCATATTCCATATTTGTATTACATTACGTGTTCCTGAAGCGAAGTGATTTTCATAGGGTGAAAACGCGACTGACGTAACCGGAAAAAACTGTTTCAAAGGTCCTTTGACTAAATCTCCGCTCTCCGTATTCCACACACACACTGTGCCATCAAACGAGCCGGAGACAAGAAACTTTCCTGTTTGTGGTGAAATCGCAATCGCACGTATTGCACGTGTTTGTCCCGTAACCTCTGAATCCGCTAGTGTCACACCTCCTTCAACGTCCCAGACTCGGATCGTCCCATCTTCTGACGCAGAGGCAAAGTGCTTACTGTCAGGTGCGAATGAGACAGACAAAACGTCAAAAGTATGGCCTTTGAATCTTTTCGGAGGAGCAAAGCTGTTTTCTGCATTCCACAGTCTTACTATTTTATCCCAAGATCCCGACAAAATATGTTTGCCATCATTAGAGAACGCAACCGAGAATACGTCGCCCATGCCGTCTCCAGAGAATGTACGCAATACATTGCCACTCATCACATCCCATACATGAATTATGCCGTCTCCTGACCCTGATACAACTCGCTTGCTGTCCGGAGAAAATGACAGAGATGTGACATTTCTTGAGTGGCCTTTGAATAGGTCGGAGTGCATCTTTCTGCTTTCTGCATCCCATAAAATGATTGTATCATCCCTTGATCCCGATGCAATATAGCGTCCATTGGGTGAGAACATGACACTCAACACAATATCTTGATGCCCTTCCAACGGATCTCCGGCTGGTGCACCACTCTCAGCATCCCACAGCCTAACAGTCTTATCATAAGAACTCGATGCTATGAGCTTCCCGTCTCTAGAAAATGCGACAGAAGTAACCCAGCTTGAATGGCCAGTAAGTGGACCATAAGACTTCTCGCCAGTGACCGCATTCCATACCCGCACTGTCTTATCCCCAGACCCTGACGCAATATATTTTCCATCTGCAGAGTACGCAACACTTGTGATTGCTTGTGAATGTCCCTGAAGTGGACCGAGGAGTCGTCTGCCACTCACTACATCCCATACCTCAACAACACCCTCTCTTGATCCCGATGCAAGTCGTTCACCATCAGGAGAGTATGAAATAGAATAGACCGGACTACGAACATTTATTTGCCTTGTACATGCCATTTTGGGCTTGTTTCCAACATACTCGACCCGTGGCAGTGATTGCGCTCGCTTGCCGTAGTGCTCGGCGACTATGGAGTTCCCCTTCATTAACGGGAGGAATGTCATGTACAAATGGGGGATACTTTGGGAGATTGGTTCTATGAATCTAATAATATGATAGTGGGCATCTTGAAGGAACTCAGATGTAAGTGAGTGCTTGTCCTGCATAGATATCAGCTTAAACCATGATTCAATCCAGCAACACTTACTCCTATCCAGGTAATGGCATTCTCGAGCGATTGCAAAAGGAAATCGTATAACGAGCCTGTCAGGCTGAGGACCTCAACCCAATACAGTAACCGATTGAACGCGAATGATTCGAGCTGTTTGCACAGATCCTCCGAGTATGGGGCCTCCCGCAGATGAGAAGCCCAATTGCGACAGGCATATAGTAACGAGGCAGAGATGTTGTCTTTTACGCGCTCCTCAAGTCCAGGAACGTCCTTGTACAGCCTGTATGATGTCTCCAGCTTACACATGTTAAACCTCAGTCCCTCCATCACCTTGAAGCATCGCTGCAGTATCCGTGCCTTCTCCCTTTCCTCGTCTATAAACCACGGATTTCCACGCGCTCCCCCCGACATCAGATAATCATAGAGAGAGGTATGATACAGGCGAACTGGTTCATTAGTCCCGAACGCAACTAACGAACGTAAACATTCGAGAATGCTCTGTGTCGTCCCAAGATCAACTTCTGATAACGTATCAATAGACGTGGGTGACAGCCGCTCCTTGCCAAATAGGATTAACGAAAATACTTTTCGGAAGTCTCTCTTCGTTACATCATCCCAATCGAGAGCGCTTTCGAGTGCAGTCGCATAAAGATCGTCAAGTGAGAGAGACTTTTTATCCACTAATCGCTTTAGCTCGCCCGCTTTATTCTGTTTCTTGCTTTCGGTGAGCCTCACAGCCGTTGCTGCCCATATGAATAGACCACATGCTGCATTTCCTAGAATTTCCATACTCTCTTCCCATGGCCACTCAGGCTCTACGACTATTCTACCAGTATCTCTTAATCTCCCTAATTCGGTTTTGATGTACATCAGGACATCATTCTTAGCATCATCCGTGTCGTGACTAAGCCGTTTGCTGTTTATTCCCAACCCTTTCAGCTCATCAGATGAAGCAATATCTTCCTCAGGCCTACTCGTGATAAGAAAACGGTAGTTGGGAGGTAAAGTCTGTAGCCTTTCCTTGATCAGTCTGATATACGGCTTTCTCGTCTCTCTACTTCCGCACTCGTCCAACGCATCAAGGACGGTAAGAACATTGGTTTTCATCCCTGCCTTCTTCACTACCGCGTGAAGTGGCTCATACAGTAACACCTCGAATGCCTTATCTGGTGTGACCGATTCAAGATCGTTATCAACAAGTTGTGCTTTGATAGCCTCTGCAACATCCTGATCTTGTTTTGCTAAGCCATATGCAATAGTTCGAAAGATAAAAGCGGGGTCGCTTTTTCCTCGTACAAAGTACTGATGTGATCCAAGCCGGGCACCTCGACATGATTCCGCAACTGTTGTGGCAATCGTACTCTTCCCCGTACCGGCGTGGCCGAGAATGAAGAGTACATTCGGCATACTTTTGTCTCGTACCCATCTCTCTACATCTCCTAACAGCTCTGTTCGGGTCCCTTCCAAACATCTTCGACGCTCACGTCCACCCTCATTCTTTGGTTTCAGTTTCTTTTCTAGCTCTGTCACAAGTAAAATCATGAGTGAACATTGATGATGTCCTAGATCTAAGCTCACCTTCTCTGAGTGCTCTTATCTCCACCTCAATAGTACCCTGCCTCTCAAATGCCGATATCAAGTCTGCCTTCAAGTTTGCTAATCTAGTTTCAAGATTCTCTATTGCAGCTTTTTTATTCTGAAGGATCGCTCGGACTGATAGTACCATCCAATCAACGCATGAGGTAGCAAGTACTAACAATCAACTCACTTATAAAGCCCTTTCGCGTATAGTCTTGGAGAAAAGTGCTGCACTGTGTGATAAACTCGAAGAGGTTGGTGATGATTAATCGTAAGGAATCAGATTGGTTATTGAAAACAGAAGTGTCCTTAATGACCGAGAATAACCCCATGAGACTCTTTACGAGATCCCTGATCCGTTTATCAGTATTGATCTGAGTAGCGATAATCTAGAGGGACTAAGTATATAGTAGTAAAAATGTGGTGCTGTACGCGAACTCACATTCAAGAATGCTGTTGTTATGGACCACACTACTTTCAGATATGGGCTTGCCTGCCAAGGATCCAGTCAACATGGAAACGAAGGACAGTAATAACCTCAAGGTTACTCACATCTGCTATGCTACTTCCAAAATCGACGAATGCGGTGATAGTATAACCCAGTTCCACCAACGATTGGAACACCTTGCTTTCAGCTACGCGCTTTGCCGTATCAAATACTATGTTAACGTCCTCCGCAAGATCGTCGTGATAAGCGAATTGGATGTCAAGGAGGACTCGAGCAAGATTGACGAGAGTTATCTCAGCATTCTTCGTTTCGTCAGATGATCGAAGGCGTAAGAAGATGGAGTGCTGTGATCTAGACTTTGATTGTAGGGTAATAGAGGTATCTATTATTCGTTTATCAGTGTTTGAACGAGTATAGATTCTACTAGAAACACACCTTCGCTGTTCTCGTCCTCAGTAAGCAGATCCCTCAGTACACATTCTCCATATCCAATACGCCTATTCCTGATAGAAGATTCCCTCTTCAACTCGATCGCGATTCTGGTTCCGTTTTCCGAACACCTACTAAGACATGAATTGTAATCGGTTTTCATATCGATAATAGTACAACTATTTGTTAGACAAACATTGGGAAAGTCTCGTTCCACGTAGGTGGTAGATCGTTTACTGATCTCGTTCTGAAGCTCTGATTGCCATAGGTGATCTTGACGTATATATCTGACGCTCTTGCTTTGGCGGGTAAGGATATATCAGAACGAGAAACTAGTATGGGGAGGATAGTTAGATAGATGGTTGAGGATAGTTAGAGTATTTGAAAGCAAACCTCGAAGGGTGTAGAATGAAGGCATGGTCAGGACATCAACTAAGGCATAAAGAGCAAGGAGGATGGGGATAAAAAAATTGAGGAGTATATGAGTGGAAGATGAAGTTTATACGAAGGGGTGCCTCGTGGTAGCCATGTGTTTGTCAGAACAACTTGTTGATGATAGCTAATTATGTAAAATGGGGCGGAAGTCAGTAGTAAAACCACCCAAAAATCTCACAAGGAAGGACTGTGATATATCTGATGCGCATGTATGCAGCGAGAAATAAATGTGGGGGATCTTGTGATCGTACTAGAAGTCGTACATGATGCGCAGATACGAGGTTCATGCATGCCCGCTAAACTGAGTTACATCAAGCTTCTGAGAGTCTCATTTATCTAGACGCGCGTCAAAAGTAGCAAAAGTAGAAGGTTTGAAGGTAGCTGGATGGATATGAGAATACCCGATGTACAAGACCCTGGCGTCTATCGCCTCTCCTCTCCTGCATTCACATTGACCTCAGTACATAAACCTTAGATAGGAGCTATGAATAAACATCATCTCGGGTTCTTCGATAGATGTCAACTCATTGGAGTATCCATACTTATCCATGTGTCGTTTTGAGATAAGAAGCCGAGGATTCTAATGTATATCGTGTTGACATTGGAGACAAGAGGAGTAGATAAGTGTGAACACAGAGAACTTTACTATTCAGTATAGTACAGTTTGGAGATCTAGTAGGGGACATATATTTAGTACATTTTAAAGTCTAGTTGGTAAACAATTGTTCATCCACATGCACATATAGTAATCTACTGAGTAATGAGTTAAGTAAGAATGAGGGCTCCACGACTCTGAATTTTTGACCCCTAATCGGGTAAAAAAGAAGGGTCTTGAAGTTGGTGAGTAGGCGTTGCTTTTTAAGTTTCAGTATATGTTCCAGCATGTGATTTTGAGGTCAATGAGTACATTCACATTCTTCCAAATCTGTCTATAGATTCGTACCCTGTTTACGCATTACAAATGAAGATGATTCAGGTACTTGAACTATACTTGTTGTTCTAGTGAGACCTTTTTTCAATATCTTTCGTACAGACCAGGATGGAATGCACCGTGTCCCGAAGTATCAGATTTATCTTGGTGAATTCCATCATCTACACTGTTCTATCAACTAGAGGCTGTTCACTTTAGATACCTACTGCGGCTGTGATTACGACTAGGTGTGAGAATAATTCATTCCTTGTATTTTCAAGGTCCATCGAGAGCGCACCAGACCCAACAGAAGTGTTGAGCTCTGCTTCTCATTGTACCCCAGATATAGATAATCCAGTCTTGGTGGTATCCAAACAGTGGAGAAAGGAAAAGTCTTCCAGGGATCCTCTGCCATCTCGAGTACAGTCATGTTGCCAATAAAATCCAATTCAACATCCTTATTCCGAGATCTTGACTCTGCCTAGATTTCTTATATTCTCGTTCAGGTACTTTTCCCGCTTTCACATATCCTATTTCGCTTGTTTTTTTTTTTACCAAACCTTAAGTAGTTGTAAGTGTAAGATACAAACTTTCTTATGAACCCCCTGTTAACTCGTATGTGCTTCCGAAGAGAAACTTTACGAAAAAAGAGGTTTAGAAACGTTAAGAGAATATTGTTGACTTTCGTAGTCTCAATGAAATAGTGATGCATATCATTCACATTCTATGCGCATGATAGTAAGTGAACAGGATAAGTGTAGATAGACTAAGTATCTAATGGAATTGAGAGGTAATTAATAAAGATGACTATTGTTATAAGTAATAAATTTGTATCACTAAGCAAGAGCAATATCTGGGGGAAAACAAGCAGTCCATTGATCACCTCGGTAGAGTGAAGAATCCAAACTGGTTGAAAAGTGTGTATTCAGAATACGTGGACCATATACGAGGGAGTGACGGAGATCTGGGGAATCCACATGAGTAACTTGTCGTTAATTCCAGTGAGCCATCCATTGTCCTCAAGACGCCATTCTTCCCTTCTGATTCGACATCTACTGATTGTAGATGGATTGTTCCATCTTCAGAGCTCGAAGCAAATTTGATATGCTTATTGTCAGACGAAGGGAAGGATGCGACACAGTTGACTTTTGATGAAACACGGGATTGAAAGAAGAGATCACCGGTTGACGCGTCCCATACGCAGACAGTTTGGTCCAAGAACCGCGGGAGATTATCCACTTTCCATCGGGAGAAAAGGATATGGACTCAGCTCTGACCGTATGACGTCTTATTGGCCTATACTCTGCTTGGCCAGTTTCGATGTTCCAAACTCCTATCGTTTTGTTTTTATTTCTCGAGACAGCATATAGCCCATCGTTGAAGTGTGTGATAGAGTAGACATGACCAGCATGTACATCGAAGGTAGAGAGTGGGTCACCATTGGAAGCATTCCAGCTACGGACAGTTTGATCAGTTGATCCAGAGACAATCTTCCTTCCGTCGGAGAATAACAAACTAAGTAGACACCACCGTGTGCCAATGAAGGGTTTTGTTGCCAGCGAACCGCTTTCGACATTCCATACATAGATTGACTCGTCTCGAGAGCCGAAGCAAGATGCTTACCATCAGGAGAAAAAGCGACTGAAAGAGAGCGACTTTTGTATGTGTTGAGTCCATTGTCGCTTATATTCCATACTCGTATTGATTCGGCGTACACCGTTGCGAAGTGATTTTCATCGGGTGAAAACGCAATTGACTCCACCAGATCAAATTGTTTCAAAGGACCTTTGATCAAATCTCCGCTCTCTGTATCCCAGACACACACTGAGTCATCTCTAGAGCTGGAGACAAGAAACCGCCCTGTTTTCGGTGAAATCGCAATTGCACTGATTGCACCTGTTTGTCCCAAAACTCTGATTCTGGTTCTGATTCTGATCGTGCCACTCCTTTTTCAATGTCCCAGACTCTGATCGTCCCATCACCTGACCAGAGGCGAGGTGCCTACCGTAAGGTGCGAATGAGACAGACCAAACCAAGCCTGTATGACCTTCGAATCTTGTTGGAGAAGTATTACAGTCTTCTGCATTCCACATTCTTATCATGCTATCCTTGGTCCCGACAAAATACGTTTGCCATCGCTAGAGAACGCAACCGACTGTACCGTGCCTATTCCATCTTTAGAGAATGTATGCAAAATCTTGCCACTCGACACTTCCATATACGTATAGTCCCATCCATGACCCCGATGCAATTTTGTTGCTGTCTGGAGAAAACGATAGGGAGCTGACCGTTCTTGAGTGGCCCTTGAACGGGGCAGAAATCATCTTTCTGTTTTCCACGTTCCAGACGATGATAGTGCAATCCTCTGATCCCGATGCGAGATAGCATCCATTGGGTGAGAATACGACACTTTTCACACCTTTTGAATGCCCTCTCAACGGTTCTCCGATTGGCGTACCACTCTCAGCAAGCCATAGTCTAATTGTATTATCATGAGAACCCGAGGCTATGTAATTTCCGTCTCCATGAAATGCGACAGAAGCAACCATTTCTGAGTGTCCATCAAGCGGGCTATAAATTTCTCCACCAGAAATCGCATCAAATACTCGGATCGTGTTATCCCCAGGCACAGACGCAATATACCTCCATCTGCAGAGTACGCAACCTTACGATAGCTCCCATGACTTCCGGAATCAGGCAGAGGAGCCGTCTACCGCTTACTACATCCCATACGCTAATGCCACGCGGCCAATCCAGCTGCAATTCGTTTTCCATCAGGGAGTATGAAACAGAAAAGACCTGTTTTGCCAATATTTATTTGCTTCGTACATGCCATCCGGGCTTGTTCCCAGCATACTCAACCCGTGTCAGTGATTGCGCTCGCTTAGCGTAGTGTTCAGCGACGATGGAGTCCTCCTTCATTAACGGGAGGAATGACATATACAAATGAGGGCTACTTTGGAGATAGGCTCGATGAATCTGAAGAGCTGAGCATGGGCATCTTGGAGAAATGCAGATAGTTGTGCGTGCTTGTTCTATAAAGGTATTAGATTGAGACATGATTTGATCCAAAATCACATACCCTATCCAGGCGATGGCATTCTCGAGCGAATGCGAAAGGAAGATGTATAATGAGCCTGTGAGGCTGAGGACTTCGACCAATGCAGTAACCGGTTGAACGCGAAAGATTCGAGCTGTTTGCACAGATCCTCCGAGTATGGGCCTCCCGCAGATGAGAAGCCCAATGGCGACAGGCATATAGTAGCGAGGCAGAGATATTGTTTCTCACGCGTTCCTCAAGTCCAGGTACGTCCTTATTTAGCTTGTACGATGTCTCCAGATCACAAATATTGAACCTCAGTTCCTCCATCGACTCAAAGCATTGCAGCGCAAGGCATGTTTTCTCTCTTGCTTCCTCAATGAACCATGCTTTTCCACGCACTGAGATCAAGTAATCGTATAGTGAAGTATGGTACAAGCGGATCGGTTGGCTAGGCTCAAACGCGACTATAGAACGTAGTGAATTGAGAATTCCCCGTGTCTTCCCACAATCGAGTCTTAGTAAGTCGTTGATCTCCGTGTCTGACAGTTGCTCCTTCCGAACATGATCAACGAAAATATTCTCGAGAAATCCCTCTTCATATCTTCGTCCCAGCTAAGGATTCCTCAAATGCCGTCGCGTACAATTCACCCAGTGATAATGATTTGGTATTGACTAAACGCTTCAGCTCTCCTCCCATATTCCCTCTCTTACTCTCGATCAACCTCACAGCGGTTGAGGCCCATATGAACAGTCCACCTGCAGCACTGCCTAGTATATTCATACTCTCTTCCCATGGCCAGTTCGGCTCCACTACTATCCTACCAGTCTTCCTCAGCCTCCTAGTTCAGTATCAATATACAGCAGAATGTCTTTTTTGGCATCGTTCGAGGTGTGATCTAGCCATCTGTTGCGTATTCCCAGTTGTTCTAGCTCCAACGATGAAGCGATATCCTCTTCTGGTCGACTGGTGATAAGAAAACGGTAGTTGGGTGCAATGTCTGCAGCTTTTCCTTGATTGTTCTGATATAAGGTCCTCGGACTCCCTATTTCCACATTCGTCCAACGCGTCAAGGATGGTAAGAACATTGGTCTTCATTCCTTCCTTCTTTGTCACCGCATGCAGAGGTTCATACAGCAAGACCTCGAATGTTTTGTCAGTGTAAAGAATCGATCTCATGCTCATCGAGTTGTGCCTTGACAGCCCTTGCAACAGCTCGGTCTTGTTTTGCTAGGCCATATGCTATGGTACGAATGATGAAAGCGGATTGCTCCTTCCTCTCATAAAATATAGATGTGAACCAAGTCGACTACCTCGACACGTTTCGGCAACTGTTGTGGCGACCGTACTCTTCCCGGTACCAGCATGACGAGAATAAAGAATACATTCGGCGCACTCCTATTTTGTACCCAACCCTCTACCTCTTTCAGCAGCTCTGCCGTGTCCCCTCCAAACACTTCGACGCTCACGACCAACCTCATGCTTCGGCTGCAATTTCTTTTCTAACTCTATAGCAATAAGTTCATAAATGGATGATGATGGTGTGCCTAGATCCGCGCTCACCTTCTCTAAGCGCCCTTATTTCGCTTCAATGATACCTGCCTCTCAAATGCCGACATCAGATCACCTTCAAGCTTACTAGCGTATTCTCCAAGTCATCTAATGCG